>JAUNZM010002488.1:0-11516 GCA_033459285.1 Clamator glandarius | reverse complement strand
TGTGTCCGCGTGTCTGTGTGACCATGTGTCCGCGTGTCTGTGTGACATTGTGTCCGCGTGTACATGTGACCATGTGTCCGCGTGTCAGTGTGACCACGTGTCCGCGTGTCCGTGTGACCATGTGTCCGAGTCTCCGTGTGACCATGTGTCCGCGTGTCTATGTGACCATGTGTCCGCGTGTCTGTGTGACCATGTGTCCGCGTGTACATGTGACCATGTGTCCGAGTGTCCGTGTGACCATGTGTCCGCGTGTCTGTGTGACCATGTGTGCGCGTGTCCGTGTGACCATGTGTCCGAGTTTCCATGTGACCATGTGTCCGAATGTTCTTGTGACAATGTGTCCGAATGTCCATGTGACCTTGTGTCCGAGTGTCCGTGTGACCATGTGTCCGAGTTTCCATGTGAACATGTGTCCGAGTGTTCGTGTGACCATGTGTCCGAGTGTCCATGTGACCATGTGTCCCAGTGTCCGTGTGACCATGTGTCCGAGTGTCCATGTGACCATGTGTCCGAGTGCTCGTGTGACCATGTCTCCGTGTGTCTGTGTGACATTGTGACCACGTGTACGTGTGACCATGTTTCCGAGTGTCCGTGTGACCATGTGTCCGCATGTCCGTGTGACCATGTGTCTGAGTGTCCGTGTGACCATGTGTCCGCCTGTCTGTGTGACCATGTGTCCGCGTGTCCATGTGACCATGCGTCCGCGTGTCTGTGTGGCCATGCGTCCGAGTGTCCATGTGACCATGTGTCCGCGTGTACGTGTGACCATGTGTCCGAGTGTCCGTGTGACCATGTGTCTGCATGTCCATGTGACCATGTGTCCGCTTGTCTGTTTGACCATGTGTCCGCGTGTCTGTGTGACCTTGTGTCCGAGTGTTCGTGTGACCATTTGTCCGCGTGTCTTTGTGACCATGTGTCCAAGTGTCCGTGTGACCATGTGTCCGAGTGTTCGTGTGACCATGTGTCCGCATGTCTGTGTGACCATGTGTCCGCGTGTCCGTGTGACCATGTGTCCGAGTTTCCATGTGACCATGTGTCCGATTGTTCGTATGACCATATGTCCGAGTGTCCATGTGACAATGTGTCCGAGTGTCCATGTGACCTTGTGTCCGAGTCTCCGTATGACCATGTGTCCGAGTGTCCATGTGACCATGTGTCCGGCTGTCCGTGTGACCATGTGTCCTAGTGTCCATGTGACCATGTGTCCGAGTGTTCGTGTGACCATGTGTCTGCGTGTCCGTGTGACCATGTGTCCGCTTGTCCGTCTGACCATGTGTCTGCGTGTCTGTGTGACCATTTGTTCGCGTGTCCGTGTGACCATGTGTCCGAATGTTCGTGTGACCATGTGTCCGCGTGTCCGTGTGACCATGTGTCCGAGTTTCCATGTGACCATGTGTCCGATTGTTCGTATGACCATATGTCCGAGTGTCCGTGTGACAATGTGTCCGAGTGTCCATGTGACCTTGTGTCCGAGTCTCCGTATGGCCATGTGTCCGAGTGTCCATGTGACCATGTGTCCGAGTGTTCGTGTGACCATGTGTCTGCGTGTCCGTGTGACCATGTGTCCGCTTGTCCGTCTGACCATGTGTCTGCGTGTCTGTGTTTGACATTTGTTCGCGTGTCCGTGTGACCATGTGTCCGAATGTTCGTGTGACCATGTGTCCGCGTGTCCGTGTGACCATGTGTCCGAGTTTCCATGTGACCATGTGTCCGACTGTTCGTGTGACCATATGTCCGAGTGTCCGCGTGTCCTTGTGAACATGTGTCCACGTGTCTGTGTGACCATGTGTCCGCGTGTCTGTGTGACCTTATGTCCGCTTGTCTGTGTGACATTGTGTCCGCGTGTACATGTGACCATGTGTCCGCGTGTCCGTGTGACCATGTGTCCACGTGTCTGTGTGTCCATATGTTTGCGTGTCTATGTGACATTGTGTCCGCCTGTCTGTGTGACATTGTGTCCGCGTGTACATGTGACCATGTGTCCGAGTGTCCGTGTGACCATGTGTCCGCGTGTCTGTGTGACCATGTGTCCGCCTGTCCGTGTGACCATGTGTCCGAGTGTCCGTGTGACCATGTGTCCGCGTGTCTGTGTGACCATGTGTCCGCATGTCCGTATGACCATGTGTCCGAGTGTCTGTTTGACAATGTTTCCGAGTGTCCTTGTGACCATGTGTCCGAGTGTCCGTGTGACCATGTGTCCACGTGTCCGTGTGACCATGTATCCGAATGTCCGTGTGACCAAGTGTCCGAGTGTCCATGTGACCATATGACTCCCTGTCCGTGTGACCATGTGTCCGCATGTCCGTGTGACCATGTGACCACGTGTCTGTGTGACCATGAATCCGCATGACCGTGTGACCATGTGTCCGCTTGTCTGTGTGACCATGTGTCCGAGTGTCCATGTGACCATGTGTCCGCATGTCCGTGTGACCATGTGACCGCGTGTCTGTGTGACCATGTATCCGCGTGTCCGTGTAACCATGTGACCACGTGTCTGTGTGACCATGTATCCGCGTGTCCGTGTGACCATGTGACCGCGTGTCTGTGTGACCATGTGTCCGCATGTCCGTGTGACCATGTGTCCGCGTGTCTGTGTGACCATGTGTCCACATGTCCGTGTGACCATGTGTCCGAGTGTCCGTGTGACCATGTGACCGCGTGTCTGTGTGACCATGTATCCGCGTGTCCGTGTAACCATGGGACCACGTGTCTGTGTGACCATGTATCCGCGTGTCCGTGTGACTATGTGTCCGCGTGTCTGTGTGACCATGTGTCCGCGTGTCCGTGTGACCATGTGTGCGCATGTCCGTGTGACCATGTGTCCGCGTGTCCGTGTGACCATGTGTCCGCATGTCCGTGTGACCTTGTGTCCGCATGTCCGTGTGACCATGTGTCCGAGTGTCCATGTGACCATGTGTCTGAGTGTTCGTGTGACCATATGTCCGAGTGTCCGTGTGACTATGTGTCCACGTGTCCATGTGACCATGTGTCCGAATGTCCATGTGATCATGTGTCCGAGTGTCCGTATAACCATGTGTCCGAGTGTCCATATGACCATGTGTCCGCGTGTGCGTTTGAACATGTGCCCGAGTGTCCATGTGACCATGTGTCCGAGTGTCCATGTGACCATGTGTCCGAGTATCCGTGTGATCATTTGTCCGAGTGTTCGTGTGACCATGTGTCCGAATGTCCGTGTGACCATGTGTCCGAGTGTCCGTGTGACCATGTGTCCGCGTGTCTGTGTGACATTGTGTCCGCGTGTCCGTGTGACCATGTGTCCGCGTGTCCATGTGACCATGTGTCCGCGTGTCTGTGTGACCATGTGTCCAAGTGTCCATGTGTCCGTGTGTCCGTGTGTCCGAGTGACCATCTGTCCGCATGTCCGTGTGACCATGTGTCCGCGTGTCCGTATGACCATGTGTCCGCGTGTCTGTGTGATCATGTGTCTGAGTGTCCATGTGTCCGTGTGTCCGTGTGTCCGTGTGACCATCTGTACGCATGTCCGTGTGACCATGTGTCCGCATGTCCCTGTGGCCATGTGTCCGCGTGTCCGTGTCACAATGTGTCCGCATGTCCGTGTGAGAATGTGTCCGCTTGTCATTCTGACCATGTGTCCGCGTGTCTGTGTGACCATGTGTCCGAGTGTCCGTGTGACCATGTGTCCGAGTGTCCATGTGAACATGTGTCCGAGTGTTCGTGTGAACATATGTCGGAGTGTCCGTGTGACCATGTGTCTGAGTGTCCGTGTGACCATGTGTCTGAATGTTCATGTGACCATGTGTCTGAGTGTCCGTATGAACATGTGTCCGAGAATCCATGTGAACATGTGTCCGCGTGTCCGTGTGACCATGTGACCGAGAGTCCATGTGACCATGTGTCCGAGTGTCCATGTGACCATGTGTCCGAAAGTCCATGTGACCATGTGTCCGAGTGTCCGTGTGACCATGTGTCCGAGTGTTCGTGTGACCATGTGTCCGCGTGTCTGTGTGACATTGTGTCCTCGTGTACATTTGACCATGTGTCCCAGTATCCGTGTGACCATGTGTCCGAGTGTCCGTGTGACCATGTGTCCGCGTGTCTGTGTGACCATGTGTTTGCGTTTCCTTGTGACCATGTGTCCGCATGTCCGTGTGACCATGTGTCCACGTGTCTGTGTGACCATGTCTCCGCGTATCTGTGAGACCTTGTGTCCGCGTGTCTGTGTGACATTGTGTCCGCGTGTACATGTGACCATGTGTCCGAGTGTCCGTGTGACAATGTGACCGCGTGTCTGTGTGACCATGTGTCCGCGTGTCCGTGTGACAATGTGTCCGCTTGTCATTCTGACCATGTGTCTGCTTGTCTGTGTGACCATGTGTCCGCGTGTCTGTGTGACCATGTGTCCGCGTGTCTGTGTGACATTGTGTCCGCGTGTACATGTGACCATGTGTCCGCGTGTCAGTGTGACCACGTGTCCGCGTGTCCGTGTGACCATGTGTCCGAGTGTCCGTGTGACCATGTGTCCGCATGTCTGTGTGACCATGTGTCCGCGTGTCTGTGTGACCATGTGTCCGCGTGTCTGTGTGACATTGTGTCCGCGTGTCTATGTGACCATGTGTCCGCGTGTCTGTGTGACCATGTGTCCGCGTGTACATGTGACCATGTGTCCGAGTGTCCGTGTGACCATGTGTCCGAGTTTCCATGTGACCATGTGTCCGAATGTTCGTGTGACAATGTGTCCGAATGTCCATGTGACCTTGTGTCCGAGTGTCCGTGTGACCATGTGTCCGAGTTTCCATGTGAACATTTGTCCGAGTGTTCGTGTGACCATGTGTCCGAGTGTCCATGTGACCATGTGTCCCAGTGTCCGTGTGACCATGTGTCCGAGTGTCCATGTGACCATGTGTCCGAGTGCTCGTGTGACCATGTCTCCGCGTGTCTGTGTGACATTGTGACCGCGTGTACGTGTGACCATGTGTCCGAGTGTCCGTGTGACCATGTGTCCGCATGTCCGTGTGACCATGTGTCTGAGTGTCCGTGTGACCATGTGTCCGCCTGTCTGTGTGACCATGTGTCCGCGTGTCCATGTGACCATGCGTCCGCGTGTCTGTGTGGCCATGCGTCCGAGTGTCCATGTGACCATGTGTCCGCGTGTACGTGTGACCATGTGTCCGAGTGTCCGTGTGACCATGTGTCCGCATGTCCATGTGACCATGTGTCCGCTTGTCTGTTTGACCATGTGTCCGCGTATCTGTGTGACCTTGTGTCCGAGTGTCCGTGTGACCATGTGTCCGAGTGTTCGTGTGACCATGTGTCCGCATGTCTGTGTGACCATGTGTCCGCGTGTCCGTGTGACCATGTGTCCGAGTTTCCATGTGACCATGTGTCCGATTGTTCGTATGACCATATGTCCGAGTGTCCGTGTGACAATGTGTCCGAGTGTCCATGTGACCATGTGTCCGAGTCTCCGTATGACCATGTGTCCGAGTGTCCATGTGACCATGTGTCCGGCTGTCCGTGTGACCATGTGTCCGAGTGTCCATGTGACCATGTGTCCGAGTGTTCGTGTGACCATGTGTCTGCGTGTCCGTGTGACCATGTGTCCGCGTGTCCGTGTGACCATGTGTCCGCTTGTCCGTCTGACCATGTGTCTGCGTGTCTGTGTGACCATTTGTTCGCGTGTCCGTGTGACCATGTGTCCGAATGTTCGTGTGACCATGTGTCCGCGTGTCCGTGTGACCATGTGTCCGAGTTTCCATGTGACCATGTGTCCGACTGTTCGTGTGACCATATGTCCGAGTGTCCGCGTGTCCTTGTGACCATGTGTCCACGTGTCTGTGTGACCATGTGTCCGCGTGTCTGTGTGACCTTATGTCCGCGTGTCTGTGTGACATTGTGTCCGCGTGTACATGTGACCATGTGTCCGCGTGTCCGTGTGACCATGTGTCCGCTTGTCTGTGTGACCATGTGTCCACGTGTCTGTGTGTCCATATGTCCGCGTGTCTATGTGACCTTGTGTCCGCGTGTACATGTGACCATGTGTCCGAGTGTCCGTGTGACCACGTGTCCGCGTGTCCGTGTGACCATGTGTCCTAGTGTCCGTGTGAACATGTGTCCGCTTGTCCGTGTGACCATGTGTCCGCGTGTCTGTGTGACAATGTTTCCGCCTGTCCGTGTGACCATGTGTCCGAGTGTCCATGTGACCATGTGTCCGCGTGTACGTGTGACCATGTGTCCGAGTGTCCGTGTGACCATGTGTCCGCGTGTCTGTGTGACCATGTGTCCGAGTGTACATGTGACCATGTGTCCGAGTGTTCGTGTGACCATATGTCCGCGTGTCCGTGTGACCATGTGTCCGCGTGTCCATGTGACCATGTGTCCGAGTTTCCATGTGACCATGTGTCCGAGTGTTCGTGTGACCATGTGTCCGAATGTCCATGTCACCTTGTGTCCGAGTGTCCGTGTGACCATGTGTCTGAGTGTCCATTGAACCATGTGTCGTCCTGTCCGTGTGACCATGTGTCCAAGTGTCCATGTGACAATGTGTCCGAGTGTCCGTGTGACCATGTGTCCGAGTGCTCGTGTGACCATGTGTCCGCGTGTCTGTGTGACCATGTGTCCGCGTGTCTGTGTGACATTGTGACCGCGTGTACGTGTGAACATGTGTCCGAGTGTCCGTGTGACCATGTGTCCGCATATCCGTGTGACCATGTGTCTGCGTGTCTGTGTGACCATGTGTCTGCGTGTCTGCGTGACCATGTGTCCTCATGTCCGTGTGACCATGTGTCCGCATGTCCGTGTGACCATGAGTCCGAGTGTCCATGTGACCTTGTGTCCGCTTATCCGTGTGACCATGTGTCCGAGTGTCCATGTGATCATGTGTCCGCGTGTCTGTGTGACCATGTATGAGTGTGTATTTGTGACCTTGTGTCCGCATGTCCATGTGAACATTTGTCCGCGTGTCCATGTGACCATTTGTCCGCGTGTCCGTGTGAACTTGTGTCCGCGTGTACATGTGACCATGTGTCTGAGTGTCCGTGTGACCATGTGTCCGCGTGTCCGTGTGATCATGTATCCATGTGTGCGTGTGACGATGTGTCCGCGTGTCTGTGTGACATTGTGTCCTCGTGTACATGTGACCACGTGTCCCAGTATCCGTGTGAACATGTGTCCACGTGTCTGTGTGACCATGTCTCCGCGTGTCTGTGAGACCTTGTGTCCGCGTGTCTGTGTGACATTGTGTCCGCGTGTACATGTGACCATGTGTGCGAGTGTCCGTGTGAACATGTGTCCACGTGTCTGTGTGACCATGTGTCCGAGTGTCCGTGTGACCATGTGTCCACGTGTCTGTGTGACCATGTGTCCGCGTGTCTGTGTGACCATGTGTCCGCGTGTCTGTGTGACATTGTGTCCGCGTGTACATGTGACCATGTGTCCGAGTGTCCGTGTGACTACGTGTCCGCGTGTCCGTGTGACCATGTGTCCGAGAGTCCGTGTGACCATGTGTCCGCATGTCCGTGTGACTATGTGTCCGCGTGTTCGTGTGACCATGTGTCCGCGTGTACGTTTGACCATGTGTCCGAGTGTCCGTGTGACCATGTGTCCGCGTGTCTGTGTGACCATGTGTCCGCGTGTACATGTGACCATGTGTCCGAGTGTCCGTATGACCATGTGTCCGCGTGTCTGTGTGACCATGTGTCCGAGTGTACATGTGACCATGTGTCCGAATGTTCGTGTGACCATGTGTCCGCCTCTCTGTGTGACCATGTGTCCGCGTATCCGTGTGACAATGTGTCCGAGTTTCCGTGTGACCAGGTGTCCGAGTGTTCGTGTGACAATGTGTCCGAAAGTCCATGTGAACTTGTGTCCGAGTGTCCGTGTGACCATGTGTCCGAGTGTCCATGTGACCATGTGTCCGTTTGTCCGTGTGACCATGTGTCCGAGTGTCCATGTGACCATGTGTCCGAGTGTCCGTGTGACCATGTGTCCGCATGTCCGTGTGACCATGTGTCCGTGTGTTCGTGTGACCATGTGTCCGCGTGTCTGTGTGACCATGTGTCCGCGTGTCCGTGTGACCATGTGTCTGAGTGTCCGTGTGACCATGGGTCCGCCTGTCTGTGTGACCATGTGTCCGCGTGTCTGTGTGACCATGTGTCCGCGTGTCCATGTGACCATGTGTCCGCGTGTCTGTTTGACAATGCCTCCGAGTGTCCATGTGACCATGTGTCCGCGTGTACGTTTGACCATGTGTCCGAGTGTCCGTGTGACCATGTGTCCGCATGTCCGTGTGACCATGTGTCCGCTTGTCCATTTGACCATGTGTCCGCGTGTCTGTGTGACCTTGTGTCCGAGTGTTCGTGTGACCATGTGTCCGCGTGTCTGTGTGACCATGTGTCCGCGTGTCCGTGTGATCATGTGTCCGAATGTCCGTGTGACCATGTGTCCGCGTGTCCGTGTGACCATGTGTCCGAGTTTCCATGTGACCATGTGTCCGATTGTTCGTGTGACCATATGTCCGAGTGTCCGTGTGAACATGTGTCCGAGTGTCCATGTGACATTGTGTCCGAGTCTCCGTATGACCATGTGTCCGAGATTCCATGTGACCATGTGTCCGAGCATCCGTGTGACCATGTGTCCGAGTTTCCATGTGACCATGTGTCCGAGTGTTCGTGTGACCATGTGTCCGCATGTCCGTGTGACCATATGTCCGCGTGTCCGTGTGACCATGTGTCCGAGTGTCCATGTGACCTTGTGTCCGAGTCTCCGTGTGACCATGTGTCCGAGTGTCCATGTGACCATGTGTCCGCATATCCGTGTGACCATGTGTCCGAGTGTCCATGTGATCATGTGTCCACGTGTCTGTGTGACCATGTATCAGTGTGTCTTTGTGACCTTGTGTCCGCATCTCCATGTGACCATGTGTCCGCGTGTCCATGTGACCATGTGTCCGCGTGTCCGTGTGAACTTGTGTCCGCGTGTCCATTTGACCATGTGTCTGAGTGTCCGTGTGACCATGTGTCCGCGTGTCCGTGTGATCATGTATCCGCGTGTCCGTGTGATGATGTGTCCGCGTATCTGTGTGGCATTGTGTCCTCGTGTACATGTGACCACGTGTCCCAGTATCCATGTGACCATGTGTCCGAGTGTCCATGTGACCATGTGTCCGCGTGTCTGTGTGACCATGTGTCCACGTGTCCTTGTGACCATGTGTCCGCGTGTCTGTGTGACCATGTGTCCGCGTGTCCGTGTGACCATGTGTCCGCATGTCCGTGTGACCATGTGTCCTAGTGTCCGTGTGACCATGTGTCCGCGAGTCTGTGTGAATATGTGTCCGTGTGTCCGTGTGACCATGTGTCCGAGTGTCCGTGTGACCATGTGTCCGAGTGCTCGTTTGAACATGTGTCCGCGTGTCTGTGTGACCATGTGTCCGCGTGTCCGTGTGACCATGTGTCCGCATGTCCGTGTGACCATGTGTCTGCGTGTCTGTGTGACCATGTGTCCGCGTGTCCGTGTGACCATGTGTCCGCATGTCCGTGTGACCATGTGTCCTAGTGTCCGTGTGACCATGTGTCCGCGAGTCTGTGTGAATATGTGTCCGCGTGTCCGTGTGAACATGTGTCCGCATGTCCGTGTGACCATGTGTCTGCGTGTCTGTGTGACCATGCGTCCGAGTGTCCATGTGACCATGTGTCCGAGTGGCCGTGTGACCATGTGTCCGAGTGTTTGTGTGACCATGTGTCCGAGTGCTCGTGTGACCATGTGTACGCGTGTCTGTGTGACCATGTGTCCGCGTGTCCGTGTGACGTTGTGTCCGCGTGTCTGTGTGACATTGTCACCGCGTGTCCGTGTGACCATGTGTCCGAGTTTCCATGTGACCATGTGTACGAGTGTTCGTGTGACAATGTGTCCGAATGTCCATGTGAACTTTTGTCCGAGTGTCCGTGTGACCATGTGTCCGAGTGTCCATGTGACCATGTGTCGTCCTGTCCGTGTGATCATGTGTCCGAGTGTCCATGTGACCATGTGTCCGATTGTCCGTGTGACCATGTGTCCGAGTGTCCATGTGACCATGTGTCCGAGTGTCCGTGTGACCATGTGTCCGAGTGCTCGTGTGACCATGTGTACGCGTGTCTGTGTGACCATGTGTCCACGTGTCCGTGTGACGTTGTGTCCGCGTGTCTGTGTGACATTGTGACCGCGTGTACGTGTGACCATGTGTCCGAGTGTCCGTGTGACCATGTGTCCGCATGTCCGTGTGACCATGTGTCTGAGTGTCCGTGTGACCATGTCTCCGAGTGTTCGTGTGACCATGTATCCGCATGTCCGTGTGACCATGTGTCTGCGTGTCTGTGTGACCATGTGTCCGCGTGTTCGTGTGACCATATGTCCGCATATCCGTGTGACCATGTGTCCGCATGACCGTGTGACCATGTGTCCGCGTGTTCGTGTGACCATATGTCCGCATATCCGTGTGACCATGTGTCTGCGTGTATGTGTGACCATATGTCCGCGTGTCTGTGTGACCATGTGTCCGCATGTCCGTGTGACCATGAGTCCGAGTGTCCATGTGACCTTGTGTCCGCATATCCGTGTGACCATGTGTCCGAGTGTCCATGTGATCATGTGTCCACGTGTCTGTGTGACAATGTATCAGTGTGTCTTTGTGACCTTGTGTCCGCATGTCCATGTGACCATGTGTCCGCGTGTCCATGTGACCATGTGTCCGCGTGTCCGTGTGAACTTGTGTCCGCGTGTCCATTTGACCATGTGTCTGAGTGTCCGTGTGACCATGTGTCCGCGTGTCCGTGTGATCATGTATCCGCGTGTCCGTGTGATGATGTGTCCGCGTATCTGTGTGGCATTGTGTCCTCGTGTACATGTGACCACGTGTCCCAGTATCCATGTGACCATGTGTCCGAGTGTCCATGTGACCATGTGTCCGCGTGTCTGTGTGACCATGTGTCCACGTGTCCTTGTGACCATGTGTCCGAGTGTCCATGTGATCATGTGTCCGCGTGTCTGTGTGACCATGTGTCCGCGTGTCCGTGTGACCATGTGTCCGAGTGTCCATGTGATCATGTGTCCGCGTGTCTGTGTGACCATGTGTCCGCGTGTCCGTGTGACCATGTGTCCGAGTGTCCATGTGATCATGTGTCCACGTGTCTGTGTGAGCATGTATCAGTGTGTCTTTGTGACCTTGTGTCCGCATCTCCATGTGACCATGTGTCCGCGTGTCCATGTGACCATGTGTCCACGTGTCCGTGTGAACTTGTGTCCGCGTGTCCATTTGACCATGTGTCTGAGTGTCCGTGTGACCATGTGTCCGCGTGTCCATGTGATCATGTATCCGCGTGTCCGTGTGATGATGTGTCCGCGTGTCTGTGTGACATTGTGTCCTCGTGTACATGTAACCACGTGTCCCAGTATCCATGTGACCATGTGTCCGAGTGTCCGTGTGACCATGTGTCCGCGTTTCTGTGTGACCATGTGTCCACGTGTCCTTGTGACCATGTGTCCGCGTGTCCGTGTGACCATGT
>JAUNZM010002487.1:0-32500 GCA_033459285.1 Clamator glandarius | reverse complement strand
AGGCCCTGCAGAAGCTGCAGCCCTGGCCCCAGGTCAGTCTCTCCACCAGCTCCTCCCAGAACTCCTTGGCCAGGGCCGAGAAGGTTCCGGAGAGCGGCTACAGCCCCTTGGATTGCAAGATCCTGCAGCTCTGCGGTGAGGGGACCGCGGGGGGGGCTGGGGAGGGCTCGGGGTGGGGGGATCGGGGGGTCCTGAGGTCCCTGTCCCTCGTCCAGGTGAGCTCTACGACCTGGACGCCGCCTCCCTCCAGCTGAAGGTCATCAACTACGTGAGTAGAACGGATCTAATTGTCTTCTCCATCAGTAGGATCCAGAGTGAACAGCCCTGTCAGGCCCATCAGTAGGGACCAGAGTGAACAGCCCTGTCAGGACCATCAGTAGGGACCAGAGTGAACAGCCCCGTCAGGACCATCAGTAGGGACCAGAGTGAACAGCCCCGTCAGGACCATCAGTAGGATCCAGAGTGAACAGCCCTGTCAGGCCCATCAGTAGGGACCAGAGTAAACAGCCCTGTCAGGCCCATCAGTAGGATCCAGAGTGAACAGCCCTGTCAGGCCCATCAGTAGGGACCAGAGTAAACAGCCCTGTCAGGCCCATCAGTAGGATCCAGAGTGAACAGCCCTGTCAGGACCATCAGTAGGATCCAGAGTGAACAGCCCTGTCAGGCCCATCAGTAGGATCCAGAGTGAACAGCCCTGTCAGGCCCATCAGTACGATCCAGAGTGAACAGCCCTGTCAGGCCCATCAGTAGGATCCAGAGTGAACAGCCCTGTCAGGCCCATCAGTAGGATCCAGAGTGAACAGCCCTGTCAGGCCCATCAGTAGGATCCAGAGTGAACAGCCCTGTCAGGACCATCAGTAGGGACCAGAGTAAACAGCCCTGTCAGGACCATCAGTAGGATCCAGAGTGAACAGCCCTGTCAGGCCCATCAGTAGGATCCAGAGTGAACAGCCCTGTCAGGCCCATCAGTAGGATCCAGAGTGAACAGCCCTGTCAGGCCCATCAGTAGGATCCAGAGTGAACAGCCCTGTCAGGCCCATCAGTAGGATCCAGAGTGAACAGCCCTGTCAGGCCCATCAGTAGGGACCAGAGTGAACAGCCCTGTCAGGCCCATCAGTAGGATCCAGAGTGAACAGCCCTGTCAGGCCCATCAGTAGGATCCAGAGTGAACAGCCCTGTCAGGCCCATCAGTAGGATCCAGAGTGAACAGCCCTGTCAGGCCCATCAGTAGGATCCAGAGTGAACAGCCCTGTCAGGCCCATCAGTAGGATCCAGAGTGAACAGCCCTGTCAGGCCCATCAGTAGGATCCAGAGTGAACAGCCCTGTCAGGCCCATCAGTAGGGACCAGAGTGAACAGCCCTGTCAGGCCCATCAGTAGGATCCAGAGTGAACAGCCCTGTCAGGCCCATCAGTAGGATCCAGAGTGAACAGCCCTGTCAGGCCCATCAGTAGGATCCAGAGTGAACAGCCCTGTCAGGCCCATCAGTACGATCCAGAGTGAACAGCCCTGTCAGGCCCATCAGTAGGATCCAGAGTGAACAGCCCTGTCAGGCCCATCAGTAGGATCCAGAGTGAACAGCCCTGTCAGGCCCATCAGTAGGATCCAGAGTGAACAGCCCTGTCAGGACCATCAGTAGGATCCAGAGTGAACAGCCCTGTCAGGACCATCAGTAGGATCCAGAGTGAACAGCCCTGTCAGGCCCATCAGTAGGATCCAGAGTGAACAGCCCTGTCAGGCCCATCAGTAGGATCCAGAGTGAACAGCCCTGTCAGGACCATCAGTAGGATCCAGAGTGAACAGCCCTGTCAGGCCCATCAGTAGGATCCAGAGTGAACAGCCCTGTCAGGCCCATCAGTAGGATCCAGAGTGAACAGCCCTGTCAGGCCCATCAGTAGGATCCAGAGTGAACAGCCCTGTCAGGCCCATCAGTACGATCCAGAGTGAACAGCCCTATCAGGACCATCAGTAGGATCCAGAGTGAACAGCCCTGTCAGGCCCATCAGTAGGATCCAGAGTGAACAGCCCTGTCAGGCCCATCAGTAGGGACCAGAGTGAACAGCCCTGTCGGGCCCATCAGTAGGATCCAGAGTGAACGGCCCTGTCAGGCCCATCAGTAGGATCCAGAGTGAACGGCCCTGTCAGGACCATCAGTAGGATCCAGAGTGAACAGCCCTGTCAGGCCCATCAGTAGGATCCAGTGTGAACAGCCCTGTCAGGCCCATCAGTAGGGACCAGAGTGAACAGCCCTGTCAGGCCCATCAGTAGGATCCAGAGTGAACAGCCCTGTCAGGCCCATCAGTAGGATCCAGAGTGAACAGCCCTGTCAGGACCATCAGTAGGGACCAGAGTGAACAGCCCTGTCAGGACCATCAGTAGGATCCAGAGTGAACGGCCCTGTCAGGCCCATCAGTAGGATCCAGAGTGAACGGCCCTGTCAGGACCATCAGTAGGGACCAGAGTGAACAGCCCTGAAAGGCCCGTCAGTAGGATCCAGAGTGAACAGCCCTGTCAGGACCATCAGTAGGGACCAGAGTGAACAGCCCTGTCAGGACCATCAGTAGGATCCAGAGTGAACAGCCCTGTCAGGACCATCAGTAGGATCCAGAGTGAACGGCCCTGTCAGGACCATCAGTAGGATCCAGAGTGAACAGCCCTGTCAGGCCCATCAGTAGGGACCAGAGTGAACAGCCCTGTCAGGCCCATCAGTAGGGACTAGAGTGAACAGCCCTGTCAGGCCCATCAGTAGGATCCAGAGTGAACAGCCCTGTCAGGCCCATCAGTAGGATCCAGAGTGAACAGCCCTGTCAGGCCCATCAGTAGGATCCAGAGTGAACAGCCCTGTCAGGCCCATCAGTAGGGACCAGAGTGAACAGCCCTGTCAGGTCCATCAGTAGGATCCAGAGTGAACAGCCCTGTCAGGCCCATCAGTAGGATCCAGAGTGAACAGCCCTGTCAGGCCCATCAGTAGGATCCAGAGTGAACAGCCCTGTCAGGCCCATCAGTAGGATCCAGAGTGAACAGCCCTGTCAGGCCCATCAGTAGGGACCAGAGTGAACAGCCCTGTCAGGCCCATCAGTAGGATCCAGAGTGAACAGCCCTGTCAGGCCCATCAGTAGGATCCAGAGTGAACAGCCCTGTCAGGCCCATCAGTAGGATCCAGAGTGAACAGCCCTGTCAGGCCCATCAGTAGGATCCAGAGTGAACAGCCCTGTCAGGCCCATCAGTAGGATCCAGAGTGAACAGCCCTGTCAGGCCCATCAGTAGGATCCAGAGTGAACAGCCCTGTCAGGCCCATCAGTAGGATCCAGAGTGAACAGCCCTGTCAGGCCCATCAGTAGGATCCAGAGTGAACAGCCCTGTCAGGCCCATCAGTAGGATCCAGAGTGAACAGCCCTGTCAGGCCCATCAGTAGGATCCAGAGTGAACAGCCCTGTCAGGCCCATCAGTAGGATCCAGAGTGAACAGCCCTGTCAGGCCCATCAGTAGGATCCAGAGTGAACAGCCCTGTCAGGCCCATCAGTAGGATCCAGAGTGAACAGCCCTGTCAGGCCCATCAGTAGGATCCAGAGTGAACAGCCCTGTCAGGCCCATCAGTAGGATCCAGAGTGAACAGCCCTGTCAGGCCCATCAGTAGGACCCAGAGTGAACAGCCCTGTCAGGCCCATCAGTAGGGACCAGAGTGAACAGCCCTGTCAGGCCCATCAGTAGGATCCAGAGTGAACAGCCCTGAAAGGCCCATCAGTAGGATCCAGAGTGAACAGCCCTGTCAGGCCCATCAGTAGGATCCAGAGTGAACAGCCCTGTCAGGCCCATCAGTAGGATCCAGAGTGAACAGCCCTGTCAGGCCCATCAGTAGGATCCAGAGTGAACAGCCCTGTCAGGCCCATCAGTAGGATCCAGAGTGAACAGCCCTGTCAGGCCCATCAGTAGGATCCAGAGTGAACAGCCCTGTCAGGACCATCAGTAGGATCCAGAGTGAACAGCCCTGTCAGGCCCATCAGTAGGGATCCAGAGTGAACAGCCCTGTCAGGCCCATCAGTAGGATCCAGAGTGAACAGCCCTGTCAGGCCCATCAGTAGGATCCAGAGTGAACAGCCCTGTCAGGCCCATCAGTAGGATCCAGAGTGAACAGCCCTGTCAGGCCCATCAGTAGGATCCAGAGTGAACAGCCCTGTCAGGCCCATCAGTAGGATCCAGAGTGAACAGCCCTGTCAGGCCCATCAGTAGGGACCAGAGTGAACAGCCCTGTCAGGCCCATCAGTAGGATCCAGAGTGAACAGCCCTGTCAGGCCCATCAGTAGGATCCAGAGTGAACAGCCCTGTCAGGCCCATCAGTAGGGACCAGAGTGAACAGCCCTGTCAGGCCCATCAGTAGGGACCAGAGTGAACAGCCCTGTCAGGCCCATCAGTAGGATCCAGAGTGAACAGCCCTGTCAGGCCCATCAGTAGGATCCAGAGTGAACAGCCCTGTCAGGCCCATCAGTAGGGACCAGAGTGAACAGCCCTGTCAGGCCCATCAGTAGGGACCAGAGTGAACAGCCCTGTCAGGCCCATCAGTAGGATCCAGAGTGAACAGCCCTGTCAGGCCCATCAGTAGGATCCAGAGTGAACAGCCCTGTCAGGCCCATCAGTAGGGACCAGAGTGAACAGCCCTGTCAGGCCCATCAGTAGGGACCAGAGTGAACAGCCCTGTCAGGCCCATCAGTAGGATCCAGAGTGAACAGCCCTGAAAGGCCCATCAGTAGGATCCAGAGTGAACAGCCCTGTCAGGCCCATCAGTAGGATCCAGAGTGAACAGCCCTGTCAGGCCCATCAGTAGGGACCAGAGTGAACAGCCCTGTCAGGCCCATCAGTAGGATCCAGAGTGAACAGCCCTATCAGGCCCATCAGTAGGGACCAGAGTGAACAGCCCTGTCAGGCCCATCAGTAGGATCCAGAGTGAACAGCCCTGTCAGGGCCATCAGTAGGATCCAGAGTGAACAGCCCTGTCAGGCCCATCAGTAGGATCCAGAGTGAACGGCCCTGTCAGGCCCATCAGTAGGATCCAGAGTGAACAGCCCTGTCAGGCCCATCAGTAGGATCCAGAGTGAACAGCCCTGTCAGGCCCATCAGTAGGATCCAGAGTGAACAGCCCTGTCAGGCCCATCAGTAGGGACCAGAGTGAACAGCCCTGTCAGGCCCATCAGTAGGGACCAGAGTGAACAGCCCTGTCAGGCCCATCAGTAGGATCCAGAGTGAACAGCCCTGTCAGGCCCATCAGTAGGATCCAGAGTGAACAGCCCTGTCAGGCCCATCAGTAGGATCCAGAGTGAACAGCCCTGTCAGGCCCATCAGTAGGATCCAGAGTGAACAGCCCTGTCAGGCCCATCAGTAGGATCCAGAGTGAACAGCCCTGTCAGGACCATCAGTAGGATCCAGAGTGAACAGCCCTGTCAGGCCCATCAGTAGGATCCAGAGTGAACAGCCCTGTCAGGCCCATCAGTAGGATCCAGAGTGAACAGCCCTGTCAGGCCCATCAGTAGGATCCAGAGTGAACAGCCCTGTCAGGCCCATCAGTAGGATCCAGAGTGAACAGCCCTGTCAGGCCCATCAGTAGGGACCAGAGTGAACAGCCCTGTCAGGCCCATCAGTAGGATCCAGAGTGAACAGCCCTGTCAGGCCCATCAGTAGGATCCAGAGTGAACAGCCCTGTCAGGCCCATCAGTACGATCCAGAGTGAACAGCCCTGTCAGGACCATCAGTAGGATCCAGAGTGAACAGCCCTGTCAGGCCCATCAGTAGGATCCAGAGTGAACAGCCCTGTCAGGCCCATCAGTAGGACCAGAGTGAACAGCCCTGTCAGGCCCATCAGTAGGGACCAGAGTGAACAGCCCTGTCAGGCCCATCAGTAGGGACCAGAGTGAACAGCCCTGTCAGGCCCATCAGTAGGGACCAGAGTGAACAGCCCTGTCAGGCCCATCAGTAGGGACCAGAGTGAACAGCCCTGTCAGGCCCATCAGTAGGATCCAGAGTGAACAGCCCTGTCAGGCCCATCAGTAGGATCCAGAGTGAACAGCCCTGTCAGGCCCATCAGTAGGATCCAGAGTGAACAGCCCTGAAAGGCCCATCAGTAGGGACCAGAGTGAACAGCCCTGAAAGGCCCATCAGTAGGATCCAGAGTGAACAGCCCTGTCAGGCCCATCAGTAGGATCCAGAGTGAACAGCCCTGTCAGGCCCATCAGTAGGGACCAGAGTGAACAGCCCTGTCAGGCCCATCAGTAGGGACCAGAGTGAACAGCCCTGTCAGGCCCATCAGTAGGATCCAGAGTGAACAGCCCTGTCAGGCCCATCAGTAGGATCCAGAGTGAACAGCCCTGTCAGGCCCATCAGTAGGATCCAGAGTGAACAGCCCTGTCAGGCCCATCAGTAGGATCCAGAGTGAACAGCCCTGAAAGGCCCATCAGTAGGATCCAGAGTGAACAGCCCTGTCAGGCCCATCAGTAGGATCCAGAGTGAACAGCCCTGTCAGGCCCATCAGTAGGGACCAGAGTGAACAGCCCTGTCAGGCCCATCAGTAGGATCCAGAGTGAACGGCCCTGTCAGGCCCATCAGTAGGATCCAGAGTGAACAGCCCTGTCAGGCCCATCATTAGGGACCAGAGTGAACAGCCCTGTCAGGCCCATCAGTAGGATCCAGAGTGAACAGCCCTGTCAGGCCCATCAGTAGGATCCAGAGTGAACAGCCCTGTCAGGCCCATCAGTAGGGACCAGAGTGAACAGCCCTGTCAGGCCCATCAGTAGGATCCAGAGTGAACAGCCCTGTCAGGCCCATCAGTAGGATCCAGAGTGAACAGCCCTGTCAGGCCCATCAGTAGGATCCAGAGTGAACAGCCCTGTCAGGCCCATCAGTAGGATCCAGAGTGAACAGCCCTGTCAGGCCCATCAGTAGGATCCAGAGTGAACAGCCCTGTCAGGCCCATCAGTAGGATCCAGAGTGAACAGCCCTGTCAGGCCCATCAGTAGGATCCAGAGTGAACAGCCCTGTCAGGCCCATCAGTAGGGACCAGAGTGAACAGCCCTGTCAGGCCCATCAGTAGGATCCAGAGTGAACAGCCCTGTCAGGCCCATCAGTAGGGACCAGAGTGAACAGCCCTGTCAGGCCCATCAGTAGGGACCAGAGTGAACAGCCCTGTCAGGCCCATCAGTAGGATCCAGAGTGAACAGCCCTGTCAGGCCCATCAGTAGGATCCAGAGTGAACGGCCCTGTCAGGCCCATCAGTAGGATCCAGAGTGAACAGCCCTGTCAGGCCCATCAGTAGGATCCAGAGTGAACAGCCCTGTCAGGCCCATCAGTAGGATCCAGAGTGAACAGCCCTGTCAGGCCCATCAGTAGGATCCAGAGTGAACAGCCCTGTCAGGCCCATCAGTAGGATCCAGAGTGAACAGCCCTGTCAGGACCATCAGTAGGATCCAGAGTGAACAGCCCTGAAAGGCCCATCAGTAGGGACCAGAGTGAACAGCCCTGAAAGGCCCATCAGTAGGATCCAGAGTGAACGGCCCTGTCAGGACCATCAGTAGGATCCAGAGTGAACGGCCCTGTCAGGACCATCAGTAGGATCCAGAGTGAACAGCCCTGTCAGGCCCATCAGTAGGATCCAGAGTGAACAGCCCTGTCAGGCCCATCAGTAGGATCCAGAGTGAACAGCCCTGTCAGGCCCATCAGTAGGATCCAGAGTGAACAGCCCTGTCAGGCCCATCAGTAGGGACTAGAGTGAACAGCCCTGTCAGGCCCATCAGTAGGGACCAGAGTGAACAGCCCTGTCAGGCCCATCAGTAGGATCCAGAGTGAACAGCCCTGTCAGGCCCATCAGTAGGATCCAGAGTGAACAGCCCTGTCAGGCCCATCAGTACGATCCAGAGTGAACAGCCCTGTCAGGCCCATCAGTAGGATCCAGAGTGAACAGCCCTGTCAGGCCCATCAGTAGGATCCAGAGTGAACAGCCCTGTCAGGACCATCAGTAGGATCCAGAGTGAACAGCCCTGTCAGGCCCATCAGTAGGGACCAGAGTGAACAGCCCTGTCAGGCCCATCAGTAGGGACCAGAGTGAACAGCCCTGTCAGGCCCATCAGTAGGGACCAGAGTGAACAGCCCTGTCAGGCCCATCAGTAGGATCCAGAGTGAACAGCCCTGTCAGGCCCATCAGTAGGATCCAGAGTGAACAGCCCTGTCAGGCCCATCAGTAGGATCCAGAGTGAACAGCCCTGTCAGGCCTATCAGTAGGATCCAGAGTGAACAGCCCTGTCAGGCCCATCAGTAGGATCCAGAGTGAACAGCCCTGTCAGGCCCATCAGTAGGATCCAGAGTGAACAGCCCTGTCAGGCCCATCAGTAGGATCCAGAGTGAACAGCCCTGTCAGGCCCATCAGTAGGATCCAGAGTGAACAGCCCTGTCAGGCCCATCAGTAGGATCCAGAGTGAACAGCCCTGTCAGGCCCATCAGTAGGATCCAGAGTGAACAGCCCTGTCAGGCCTCTCAGTAGGATCCAGAGTGAACAGCCCTGTCAGGCCCATCAGTAGGATCCAGAGTGAACAGCCCTGTCAGGCCTATCAGTAGGATCCAGAGTGAACAGCCCTGTCAGGCCCATCAGTAGGGACCAGAGTGAACAGCCCTGTCAGGCCCATCAGTAGGGACCAGAGTGAACAGCCCTGTCAGGCCCATCAGTAGGGACCAGAGTGAACAGCCCTGTCAGGCCCATCAGTAGGGACCAGAGTGAACAGCCCTGTCAGGCCCATCAGTAGGATCCAGAGTGAACAGCCCTGTCAGGCCCATCAGTAGGATCCAGAGTGAACAGCCCTGTCAGGCCCGTCAGTAGGGACCAGAGTGAACAGCCCTGTCAGGCCCATCAGTAGGATCCAGAGTGAACAGCCCTGTCAGGCCCATCAGTACGATCCAGAGTGAACAGCCCTGTCAGGCCCATCAGTAGGATCCAGAGTGAACAGCCCTGTCAGGCCCATCAGTAGGATCCAGAGTGAACAGCCCTGTCAGGCCCATCAGTAGGATCCAGAGTGAACAGCCCTGTCAGGCCCATCAGTACGATCCAGAGTGAACAGCCCTGTCAGGCCCATCAGTAGGATCCAGAGTGAACAGCCCTGTCAGGCCCATCAGTAGGATCCAGAGTGAACAGCCCTGTCAGGACCATCAGTAGGATCCAGAGTGAACAGCCCTGTCAGGCCCATCAGTAGGGACCAGAGTGAACAGCCCTGTCAGGCCCATCAGTAGGATCCAGAGTGAACAGCCCTGTCAGGCCCATCAGTAGGGACCAGAGTGAACAGCCCTGTCAGGCCCATCAGTAGGGACCAGAGTGAACAGCCCTGTCAGGCCCATCAGTAGGGACCAGAGTGAACAGCCCTGTCAGGCCCATCAGTAGGATCCAGAGTGAACAGCCCTGTCAGGCCCATCAGTAGGATCCAGAGTGAACAGCCCTGTCAGGCCCATCAGTAGGATCCAGAGTGAACAGCCCTGTCAGGCCTATCAGTAGGATCCAGAGTGAACAGCCCTGTCAGGCCTATCAGTAGGATCCAGAGTGAACAGCCCTGTCAGGCCCATCAGTAGGATCCAGAGTGAACAGCCCTGTCAGGCCCATCAGTAGGATCCAGAGTGAACAGCCCTGTCAGGCCCATCAGTAGGATCCAGAGTGAACAGCCCTGTCAGGCCCATCAGTAGGATCCAGAGTGAACAGCCCTGTCAGGCCCATCAGTAGGATCCAGAGTGAACAGCCCTGTCAGGCCCATCAGTAGGATCCAGAGTGAACAGCCCTGTCAGGCCTCTCAGTAGGATCCAGAGTGAACAGCCCTGTCAGGCCCATCAGTAGGATCCAGAGTGAACAGCCCTGTCAGGCCTATCAGTAGGATCCAGAGTGAACAGCCCTGTCAGGCCCATCAGTAGGGACCAGAGTGAACAGCCCTGTCAGGCCCATCAGTAGGGACCAGAGTGAACAGCCCTGTCAGGCCCATCAGTAGGGACCAGAGTGAACAGCCCTGTCAGGCCCATCAGTAGGGACCAGAGTGAACAGCCCTGTCAGGCCCATCAGTAGGATCCAGAGTGAACAGCCCTGTCAGGCCCATCAGTAGGATCCAGAGTGAACAGCCCTGTCAGGCCCGTCAGTAGGGACCAGAGTGAACAGCCCTGTCAGGCCCATCAGTAGGATCCAGAGTGAACAGCCCTGTCAGGCCCATCAGTACGATCCAGAGTGAACAGCCCTGTCAGGCCCGTCAGTAGGGACCAGAGTGAACGTGGTGCTGACGTGTCCCCCCTCCAGCTGAAGGAGGAGACCCAGTCCCTGAGCTGCTGCCTCCTGCTCGTCTCCGAGGACAATCACCAGCTCTTCTGCCAGGTGGCGCCTCCGGGGGGATGGATAATGGGATAGAGGGATGGATAGAGGGATGGATAGAGGGATGGATAGAGGGATGGAGGGATGGATAGAGGGATGGATAGAGGGATGGATAGAGGGATGGAGGGATGGATAGAGGGATGGATAGAGGGATGGATAGAGGGATGGAGGGATGGATAGAGGGATGTAGGGATGGATAGAGGGATGGATAGAGGGATGGATAGAGGGATGGAGGGATGGATAGAGGGATGTAGGGATGGATAGAGGGATGGATAGAGGGATGGAGGGATGGATAGAGGGATGGAGGGATGGATAGAGGGATGTAGGGATGGATAGAGGGATGGAGGGATGGATAGAGGGATGTAGGGATGGATAGAGGGATGGAGGGATGGATAGAGGGATGGATAGAGGGATGGATAGAGGGATGGATAGAGGGATGGATGGAGGGATGGAGGGATGGATAGAGGGATGGAGGGATGGATAGAGGGATGTAGGGATGTATAGAGGGATGGAGGGATGGATAGAGGGATGGATAGAGGGATGGAGGGATGGATAGAGGGATGGAGGGATGGATGGAGGGATGGAAGGATGTATAGAGGGATGGAGGGATGGATAGAGGGATGGAGGGATGGATAGAGGGACGGAGGGATGGATAGAGGGATGGAGGGATGGATAGAGGGATGGAGGGATGGATAGAGGGACGGAGGGATGGATAGAGGGACGGAGGGATGGATAGAGGGATGGAGGGATGGATAGAGGGATGGAGGGATGGATAGAGGGATGGAGGGATGGATGGAGGGATGGAGGGATGGATAGAGGGATGGAGGGATGGATAGAGGGATGGAGGGATGGATAGAGGGACGGAGGGATGGATAGAGGGATGGAGGGATGGATAGAGGGATGGAGGGATGGATAGAGGGATGGAGGGATGGATGGAGGGATGGAGGGATGGATGGAGGGATGGAGGGATGGATAGAGGGACGGAGGGATGGATAGAGGGATGGAGGGATGGATAGAGGGACGGAGGGATGGATAGAGGGACGGAGGGATGGATAGAGGGATGGAGGGATGGATGGAGGGATGGAGGGATGGATAGAGGGATGGAGGGATGGATGGAGGGATGGAGGGATGGATAGAGGGATGGAGGGATGGATGGAGGGATGGAGGGATGGATAGAGGGATGGAGGGATGGATAGAGGGATGGAGGGATGGATGGAGGGATGGAGGGATGTATAGAGGGATGGAGGGATGGATAGAGGGATGGAGGGATGGATAGAGGGACGGAGGGATGGATAGAGGGATGGAGGGATGGATAGAGGGATGGAGGGATGGATACAGGGATGGAGGGATGTATAGAGGGATGGAGGGATGGATAGAGGGATGGAGCGTTGGATAGAGGGATGGAGGGATGGATAGAGGGATGGAGGGATGGATGGAGGGATGGAGGGATGGATAGAGGGACGGAGGGATGGATAGAGGGAGGGATTGGGGGATGGAGGGATAGAGGGGTGAGTAGATGGTTGGTGGGGGGTTTGCTGGGTGGGTGGATGGTTGAGGAAGTGTCTAGATGTTGTCACCACCCCCCTCCATTTCTTCTAGGTGGTCGGGGAGCGTGTCCTGGAGGAGGAGATCAGCTTCTCGGTGAGTCGGGTTTGGGGCCCGGGGCTGCAAATCCATGGGGTGGAATCAGAGGGTCCCTTGATGTTGGGGGCAGAAGGTCCCATGGGTCTTAGGGATGAGGTAGTTGGGGTCCCATGGGGTGAGGATCAGAAGGTCCCATGGGGTGAGGATCAGAAGGTCCCACGGGGTGAGGATCAGAAGGTCTCGTAGGGCAGGAAGCTTCAAGGGGTTTGGGATCCATGGGGTGGGTTCAGAAGGTCCCATGGATGCAGGTCAGAAGGTCCCATGGGGTGAGGATCAGAAGGTCCCATGGGGTGAGGGGTTGTCCAGGGGCTTGAGATCCATGGGGTGGGTTCAGAAGGTCCTATGGGTCCTGGGAATGAGGTAGTTGGGGTCCCATGGGGTGAGGATCAGAAGGTCCCATGGGATGAGGATCAGAAGGTCCCATGGGGTGAGGATCAGAAGGTCTCGTAGGGCAGGAGGCTTCAAGGGGTTTGGGATCCATGGGGTGGGTTCAGAAGGTCCCATGGATGCAGGTCAGAAGGTCCCATGGGGTGAGGATCAGAAGGTCCCATGGGGTGAGGGGTTGTCCAGGGGCTTGAGATCCATGGGGTGGGTTCAGAAGGTCCCATGGGTCCTGGGAATGAGGTAGTTGGGGTCCCATGGGGTGAGGATTAGAAGGTCCCATGGGGTGAGGATCAGAAGGTCCCATGGGGTGAGGATCAGAAGGTCCCATGGGGTGAGGATCAGAAGGTCCCATGGGGTGAGGATCAGAAGGTCCCATGGGGTCGGGGCATGTCAAGGGGCTTGAGATCCATGGGGTGGGTTCAGAAGGTCCCATGGGTCCTGGGAATGAGGTAGTTGGGGTCCCATGGGGTGAGGATCAGAAGGTCCCATGGGGTGAGGATCAGAAGGTCCCATGGGGTGAGGATCAGAAGGTCCCATGGGGTCGGGGCATGTCAAGGGGCTTGAGATCCATGGGGTGGGTTCAGAAGGTCCTATGGGTCCTGGGAATGAGGTAGTTGGGGTCCCATGGGGTGAGGATCAGAAGGTCCCATGGGGTGAGGATCAGAAGGTCCCATGGGGTGAGGGGTTGTCCAGGGGCTTGAGATCCATGGGGTGGGTTCAGAAGGTCCCATGGGTCCTGGGAATGAGGTAGTTGGGGTCCCATGGGGTGAGGATCAGAAGGTCCCACGGGGTGAGGATCAGAAGGTCTCGTAGGGCAGGAGGCTTCAAGGGGTTTGGGATCCATGGGGTGGGTTCAGAAGGTCCCATGGATGCAGGTCAGAAGGTCCCATGGGGTGAGGATCAGAAGGTCCCATGGGGTGAGGGGTTGTCCAGGGGCTTGAGATCCATGGGGTGGGTTCAGAAGGTCCTATGGGTCCTGGGAATGAGGTAGTTGGGGTCCCATGGGGTGAGGATTAGAAGGTCCCATGGGGTGAGGATTAGAAGGTCCCATGGGGTGAGGATCAGAAGGTCCCATGGGGTGAGGATCAGAAGGTCCCATGGGGTGAGGGGTTGTCCAGGGGCTTGAGATCCATGGGGTGGGTTCAGAAGGTCCTATGGGTCCTGGGAATGAGGTAGTTGGGGTGTCATGGGGTGAGGATTAGAAGGTCCCATGGGGTGAGGATCAGAAGGTCCCATGGGGTGAGGAACAGATGGTCCCATGGGGTGAGGATCAGAAGGTCCCATGGGGTGAGGATCAGAAGGTCCCATGGGGTGAGGATCAGAAGGTCCCATGGGGTGAGGATCAGAAGGTCCCATGGGGTGAGGATCAGAAGGTCCCATGGGGTGAGGGGTTGTCCAGGGGCTTGAGATCCATGGGGTGGGTTCAGAAGGTCCTATGGGTCCTGGGAATGAGGTAGTTGGGGTCCCATGGGGTGAGGATTAGAAGGTCCCATGGGGTGAGGATCAGAAGGTCCCATGGGGTGAGGGGTTGTCCAGGGGCTTGGGATCCACGGGGTGGGTTCAGAAGGTCCCATGGGTGCAGGTCAGAAGATCCCACAAGGTTTGGAGGGTGGATTCAGAGAACTGGGGGATCCACCAGGTGGGTCTAGAAGGTTCCATGGACTCACCTGTCCCCCTCTTTCCCCCCCCTCAGCTCACCTTCGGGCGCCTGGGGCAGGTGGTGGAGGACAAGAAGTCCATCACCTTGAAGGACATCAGCGAGGTGGGTTCCAAGCTTGGATGAGGAGACGGATCCACCCCCCCCCCCGGGGACGTCCCAGGAGGTTGGGTTGGAGGTGGGACCTTCTCCTGTCCCCGCAGGAGGAGCACAAGCAGCTGAGCGGCATGTTGGGCTGCGAGGTCACCTCCATGCTCTGCGTCCCCGTCATCAGCCGAGCCACCTCCCAGGTGGTGGCCCTGGCCTGCGCCTTCAACAAGCTGAGTGGGGACAGGTGAGCTGGGATGGGGTGGGAGGGGACCTCCAGGGGGACGGGGGGGGGGGGACGTGGGGAAGCTCCATCCTGGAGAAAAAGAGGGGAAGAGGGGCACCTGGAGCATCTCCGGATGGAGAAAGGGAGAACGTGGGCACCTGGAGCATCTCCGGATGGAGAAAGGGAGAACGTGGGCACCTGGAGCATCTCCGGATGGAGAAAGGGAGAACGTGGGCACCTGGAGCATCTCCGGATGGAGAAAGGGAGAACGTGGGCACCTGGAGCATCTCCGCATGGAGAAAGGGAGAACGTGGGCACCTGGAGCATCTCCCGATGGAGAAAGGGAGAACGTGGGCACCTGGAGCATCTCCGGATGGAGAAAGGGAGAACGTGGGCACCTGGAGCATCTCCCGATGGAGAAAGGGAGAATGTGGGCACCTGGAGCATCTCCGGATGGAGAAAGGGAGAACGTGGGCACCTGGAGCATCTCCGCATGGAGAAAGGGAGAACGTGGGCACCTGGAGCATCTCCGGATGGAGAAAGGGAGAACGTGGGCACCTGGAGCATCTCCCGATGGAGAAAGGGAGAACGTGGGCACCTGGAGCATCTCCCGATGGAGAAAGGGAGAACGTGGGCACCTGGAGCATCTCCGGATGGAGAAAGGGAGAACGTGGGCACCTGGAGCATCTCCACATGGAGAAAGGGAGAACGTGGGCACCTGGAGCATCTCCCGATGGAGAAAGGGAGAACGTGGGCACCTGGAGCATCTCCGGATGGAGAAAGGGAGAACGTGGGCACCTGGAGCATCTCCGGATGGAGAAAGGGAGAACGTGGGCACCTGGAGCATCTCCACATGGAGAAAGGGAGAACGTGGGCACCTGGAGCATCTCCCGATGGAGAAAGGGAGAATGTGGGCACCTGGAGCATCTCCACATGGAGAAAGGGAGAACGTGGGCACCTGGAGCATCTCCGGATGGAGAAAGGGAGAACGTGGGCACCTGGAGCATCTCCAGATGGAGAAAGGGAGAACGTGGGCACCTGGAGCATCTCCCGATGGAGAAAGGGAGAACGTGGGCACCTGGAGCATCTCCGCATGGAGAAAGGGAGAACGTGGGCACCTGGAGCATCTCCCGATGGAGAAAGGGAGAACGTGGGCACCTGGAGCATCTCCGGATGGAGAAAGGGAGAACGTGGGCACCTGGAGCATCTCCCGATGGAGAAAGGGAGAACGTGGGCACCTGGAGCATCTCCGGATGGAGAAAGGGAGAACGTGGGCACCTGGAGCATCTCCACATGGAGAAAGGGAGAACGTGGGCACCTGGAGCATCTCCCGATGGAGAAAGGGAGAACGTGGGCACCTGGAGCATCTCCGGATGGAGAAAGGGAGAACGTGGGCACCTGGAGCATCTCCACATGGAGAAAGGGAGAACGTGGGCACCTGGAGCATCTCCCGATGGAGAAAGGGAGAACGTGGGCACCTGGAGCATCTCCCGATGGAGAAAGGGAGAACGTGGGCACCTGGAGCATCTCCCCATGGAGAAAGGGAGAACGTGGGCACCTGGAGCATCTCCACATGGAGAAAGGGAGAACGTGGGCACCTGGAGCATCTCCCGATGGAGAAAGGGAGAACGTGGGCACCTGGAGCATCTCCCGATGGAGAAAGGGAGAACGTGGGCACCTGGAGCATCTCCCGATGGAGAAAGGGAGAACGTGGGCACCTGGAGCATCTCCCGATGGAGAAAGGGAGAACGTGGGCACCTGGAGCATCTCCCGATGGAGAAAGGGAGAACGTGGGCACCTGGAGCATCTCCACATGGAGAAAGGGAGAACGTGGGCACCTGGAGCATCTCCACATGGAGAAAGGGAGAACGTGGGCACCTGGAGCATCTCCGGATGGAGAAAGGGAGAACGTGGGCACCTGGAGCATCTCCCGATGGAGAAAGGGAGAACGTGGGCACCTGGAGCATCTCCACATGGAGAAAGGGAGAACGTGGGCACCTGGAGCATCTCCCGATGGAGAAAGGGAGAACGTGGGCACCTGGAGCATCTCCCGATGGAGAAAGGGAGAACGTGGGCACCTGGAGCATCTCCAGATGGAGAAAGGGAGAACGTGGGCACCTGGAGCATCTCCAGATGGAGAAAGGGAGAACGTGGGCACCTGGAGCATCTCCAGATGGAGAAAGGGAGAACGTGGGCACCTGGAGCATCTCCACATGGAGAAAGGGAGAACGTGGGCACCTGGAGCATCTCCCGATGGAGAAAGGGAGAACGTGGGCACCTGGAGCATCTCCGCATGGAGAAAGGGAGAACGTGGGCACCTGGAGCATCTCCCGATGGAGAAAGGGAGAACGTGGGCACCTGGAGCATCTCCCGATGGAGAAAGGGAGAACGTGGGCACCTGGAGCATCTCCGGATGGAGAAAGGGAGAACGTGGGCACCTGGAGCATCTCCACATGGAGAAAGGGAGAACGTGGGCACCTGGAGCATCTCCCGATGGAGAAAGGGAGAACGTGGGCACCTGGAGCATCTCCCGATGGAGAAAGGGAGAACGTGGGCACCTGGAGCATCTCCACATGGAGAAAGGGAGAACGTGGGCACCTGGAGCATCTCCAGATGGAGAAAGGGAGAACGTGGGCACCTGGAGCATCTCCAGATGGAGAAAGGGAGAACGTGGGCACCTGGAGCATCTCCACATGGAGAAAGGGAGAACGTGGGCACCTGGAGCATCTCCCGATGGAGAAAGGGAGAACGTGGGCACCTGGAGCATCTCCACATGGAGAAAGGGAGAACGTGGGCACCTGGAGCATCTCCCGATGGAGAAAGGGAGAACGTGGGCACCTGGAGCATCTCCGCATGGAGAAAGGGAGAACGTGGGCACCTGGAGCATCTCCACATGGAGAAAGGGAGAACGTGGGCACCTGGAGCATCTCCCGATGGAGAAAGGGAGAACGTGGGCACCTGGAGCATCTCCCGATGGAGAAAGGGAGAACGTGGGCACCTGGAGCATCTCCACATGGAGAAAGGGAGAACGTGGGCACCTGGAGCATCTCCCGATGGAGAAAGGGAGAACGTGGGCACCTGGAGCATCTCCCGATGGAGAAAGGGAGAACGTGGGCACCTGGAGCATCTCCGGATGGAGAAAGGGAGAACGTGGGCACCTGGAGCATCTCCGGATGGAGAAAGGGAGAACGTGGGCACCTGGAGCATCTCCGGATGGAGAAAGGGAGAACGTGGGCACCTGGAGCATCTCCGGATGGAGAAAGGGAGAACGTGGGCACCTGGAGCATCTCCCGATGGAGAAAGGGAGAACGTGGGCACCTGGAGCATCTCCCGATGGAGAAAGGGAGAACGTGGGCACCTGGAGCATCTCCCGATGGAGAAAGGGAGAACGTGGGCACCTGGAGCATCTCCACATGGAGAAAGGGAGAACGTGGGCACCTGGAGCATCTCCGGATGGAGAAAGGGAGAACGTGGGCACCTGGAGCATCTCCGGATGGAGAAAGGGAGAACGTGGGCACCTGGAGCATCTCCGGATGGAGAAAGGGAGAACGTGGGCACCTGGAGCATCTCCAGATGGAGAAAGGGAGAACGTGGGCACCTGGAGCATCTCCACATGGAGAAAGGGAGAACGTGGGCACCTGGAGCATCTCCGGATGGAGAAAGGGAGAACGTGGGCACCTGGAGCATCTCCCAGCTGGCGCAGGGGGCACGCGGGGCGCTGGGCAGCGGTGGGGCTGGCTCTGGAGATGTCCCTCCAGCACGGGTCTCGTTGCAGCTACACGGCGTCGGACGAGCACAAGATCCAGCACTGCTTCTGCTACACGTCCACCGTGCTCACCAGCACCTTGGCCTTCCAGAAGGAGCAGAAGCTCAAGTGCGAGTGCCAGGTGAGCGCCTGGGGGACAAGGTGTCCCTGGTCCCTCTTGGTTCCTCATCGTGTCCCCTGTCCCCTTGGTTCCTCACCGTGTCCCCTGTCCCCTTGGTTCCTCATCGTGTCCCTTGTCCTCTTGGTTCCTCACCACGTCCTGTGTCCACCTAGTTCCTCACCACGTCCCCTGTCCCCTTGGTTCCTCACCGTGTCCTTTGTCCCCTTGGTTCCTCACCGTGTCCTTTGTCCCCTTGGTTCCTCACCGTGTCCTTTGTCCCCTTGGTTCCTCACCGTGTCCTTTGTCCCCTTGGTTCCTCATCGTGTCCTTTGTCCCCTTGGTTCCTCACCATGTCCCCTGTCCCCTTGGTTCCTCACCGTGTCCTTTGTCCCCTTGGTTCTTCACCGTGTCCTTTGTCCCCTTGGTTCCTCATCGTGTCCTTTGTCCCCTTGGTTCCTCACCGTGTCCCTTGTCCCCCTGGTTCCTCACCGTGTCCTTTATCCCCTTGGTTCCTCACCGTGTCCCCTGTCCCCTTGGTTCCTCATCGTGTCCTTTGTCCCCTTGGTTCCTCACCGTGTCCCTTGTCCCCTTGGTTCCTCACCGTGTCCTTTGTCCCCTTGGTTCCTCACCGTGTCCTTTGTCCCCTTGGTTCCTCACCGTGTCCCCTGTCCCCTTGGTTCCTCACCGTGTCCTTTGTCCCCTTGGTTCCTCACCGTGTCCCTTGTCCCCTTGGTTCCTCACCGTGTGCCTTGTCCCCTTGGTTCCTCACCGTGTCCTTTGTTCCCTTGGTTCCTCACCGTGTCCTTTGTTCCCTTGGTTCCTCACCGTGTCCTTTGTTCCCTTGGTTCCTCACCGTGTCCCTTGTCCCCTTGGTTCCTCTCCGTGTCCTTTGTCCCCTTGGTTCCTCACCGTGTCCCTTGTCCCCTTGGTTCCTCACCGTGTCCCTTGGTTCCTCACCGTGTCCCATGTCCCCTTGGTTCCTCACCGTGTCCTTTGTCCCCTTGGTTCCTCATCGTGTCCTTTGTCCCCTTGGTTCCTCATCATGTCCCTTGTCCCCTTGGTTCCTCACCGTGTCCCGTGTCCCCTTGGTTCCTCACCGTGTCCTTTGTCCCCTTGGTTCCTCACCGTGTCCCTTGTCCCCTTGGTTCCTCATCGTGTCCTTTGTCCCCTTGGTTCCTCACCGTGTCCTTTGTCCCCTTGGTTCCTCACCGTGTCCTTTGTCCCCTTGGTTCCTCACCGTGTCCTTTGTCCCCTTGGTTCCTCACCGTGTCCCTTGTCCCCTTGGTTCCTCATCGTGTCCTTTGTCCCCTTGGTTCCTCACCGTGTCCCTTGTCCCCTTGGTTCCTCACCGTGTCCTTTGTCCCCTTGGTTCCTCATCGTGTCCTTTGTCCCCTTGGTTCCTCACCGTGTCCTTTGTCCCCTTGGTTCCTCATCGTGTCCCTTGTCCCCTTGGTTCCTCACCGTGTCCCTTGTCCCCTTGGTTCCTCACCGAGTCCTTTGTCCCCTTGGTTCCTCACCGTGTCCCTTGTCCCCTTGGTTCCTCACCGTGTCCTTTGTCCCCTTGGTTCCTCATCGTGTCCCTTGTCCCCTTGGTTCCTCACCGTGTCCTTTGTCCCCTTGGTTCCTCATCGTGTCCCTTGTCCCCTTGGTTCCTCACCGTGTCCCCTGTCCCCTTGGTTCTTCACCGTGTCCTTTGTCCCCTTGGTTCCTCGCCGTGTCCCTTGTCCCCTTGGTTCCTCACCGTGTCCTTTGTCCCCTTGGTTCCTCACCGTGTCCTTTGTCCCCTTGGTTCCTCATCGTGTCCTTTGTCCCCTTGGTTCCTCACCGTGTCCCTTGTCCCCTTGGTTCCTCACCGTGTCCTTTGTCCCCTTGGTTCCTCACCGTGTCCCTTGTCCCCTTGGTTCCTCACCGTGTCCTTTGTCCCCTTGGTTCCTCACCGTGTCCCCTGTCCCCTTGGTTCCTCACCGTGTCCCTTGTCCCCTTGGTTCCTCACCGTGTCCCTTGTCCCCTTGGTTCCTCACCGTGTCCTTTGTCCCCTTGGTTCCTCATCGTGTCCTTTGTCCCCTTGGTTCCTCACCGTGTCCTTTGTCCCCTTGGTTCCTCATCGTGTCCTTTGTCCCCTTGGTTCCTCACCGTGTCCCTTGTCCCCTTGGTTCCTCACCGTGTCCTTTGTCCCCTTGGTTCCTCACCGTGTCCTTTGTCCCCTTGGTTCCTCACCGTGTCCCGTGTCCCCTTGGTTCCTCACCGTGTCCTTTGTCCCCTTGGTTCCTCATCGTGTCCTTTGTCCCCTTGGTTCCTCACCGTGTCCTTTGTCCCCTTGGTTCCTCACCGTGTCCTTTGTCCCCTTGGTTCCTCACCGTGTCCCTTGTCCCCTTGGTTCCTCACCGTGTCCCTTGTCCCCTTGGTTCCTCACCGTGTCCCCTGTCCCCTTGGTTCCTCATCGTGTCCTTTGTCCCCTTGGTTCCTCACCGTGTCCCCTGTCCCCTTGGTTCCTCACCGTGTCCTTTGTCCCCTTGGTTCCTCATCATGTTCTTTGTCCCCTTGGTTCCTCACCGTGTCCCTTGTCCCCTTGGTTCCTCACCGTGTCCCTTGTCCCCTTGGTTCCTCACCGTGTCCCGTGTCCCCTTGGTTCCTCACCGTGTCCTTTGTCCCCTTGGTTCCTCATCATGTTCTTTGTCACCGTGGTTCCTCACCGTGTCCTTTGTCCCCTTGGTTCCTCATCATGTTCTTTGTCCCCTTGGTTCCTCATCGTGTCCTTTGTCACCGTGGTTCCTCACCGTGTCCTTTGTCCCCTTGGTTCCTCACCGTGTCCCTTGTCCCCTTGGTTCCTCACCGTGTCCCTTGTCCTCTTGGTTCCTCACAGTGTCCTTTGTCCCCTTGGTTCCTCACCGTGTCCCTTGTCCTCTTGGTTCCTCACCGTGTCCTTTGTCCCCCTGGTTCCTCACCGTGTCCTTTGTCCCCTTGGTTCCTCACCGTGTCCCTTGTCACCCTGGTTCCTCACCGTGTCCTTTGTCCCCTTGGTTCCTCACCACGTCCCCTGTCCCCTTGGTTCCTCACCGTGTCCCCTGTCCCCTTGGTTCCTCACCGTGTCCTTTGTCCCCTTGGTTCCTCACCGTGTCCTTTGTCCCCTTGGTTCCTCATCGTGTCCTTTGTCCCCTTGGTTCCTCATCGTGTCCTTTGTCACCGTTGTTCCTCACCGTGTCCTTTGGCCCCTTGGTTCCTCACAGTGTCCTTTGTCCCCTTGGTTCCTCACCGTGTCCCCTGTCCCCTTGGTTCCTCACCGTGTCCTTTGTCCCCTTGGTTCCTCATCGTGTCCCTTGTCCCCTTGGTTCCTCATCGTGTCCCTTGTCCCCTTGGTTCCTCACCGTGTCCTTTGTCCCCTTGGTTCCTCACCGTGTCCTTTGTCCCCTTGGTTCCTCACCGTGTCCTTTGTCCCCTTGGTTCCTCACCATGTCCCCTGTCCCCCCTGTTCCTTAGGATGTCCCTGTCCCCCCTTGTTCTTCACCATGTTCCCTGTCCCCTCGTTCCTCTCCATGTCCCCTCTCCCCTTGGTTCCTCACCATGACCTGTGTCCAAATGGTTCCTCACCATGTCCCCTGTCACCCCAGTTTCTCACCATGTCCCGTGTCCCCCCGGTTCCTCACCATGTCCTGTGTCCCCTTGGTTCCTCACTATGTCCCCTGTCACCCCGGTTCCTCACCGTGTCCTGTGTCCTCCTGGTTCCTCGCTGTGTCCCGTGTCACCGTGGGTCTTCATGATGTCCCCTGTCCCCCTGGTTCCTCACCATGTCCTGTGTCCCCCTGGTTCCTCACCGTGTCCCTTGTCCCCCTGGTTCCTCACCGTGTCCCTTGTCACCCTGGTTCCTCTCCATGTCCCCTGTCACTCGAGTTCCTCACCGTGTCCTGTATCTGCCTGGTTCCTCGCTGTGTCCCATGTCACCATGGCTCTTCATGATGTCTCATGTCCCCCTGGTTCCTCACCATGTCCTGTGTCCCCTGGGTTCGTCACCATGTCCCCTGTCCCCTGGGTTCGTCACCACGTCCCCTGTCCCCCTGGTTCCTCACCATGTCCCGTGTCCCCCCTGTTCCTTGGGATGTCCCTGTCCCCCTGGTTCTTCACCATGTTCCCTGTCCCCTCGGTTCCTCACCATGTCCCGTGTCACCTTGTTTCCTCACCGTGTCCTTTGTCCCCTTGGTTCCTCATCGTGTCCTTTGTCCCCTTGGTTCCTCACCGTGTCCCTTGTCACCCTGGTTCCTCACCGTGTCCTTTGTCCCCTTGGTTCCTCACCGTGTCCTTTGTCCCCCTGGTTCCTCACCGTGTCCTTTGTCCCCTTGGTTCCTCACCGTGTCCCTTGTCACCCTGGTTCCTCACCGTGTCCCTTGTCCCCTTGGTTCCTCACCGTGTCCTTTGTCCCCTTGGTTCCTCACCACGTCCCCTGTCCCCTTGGTTCCTCACTGTGTCCCCTGTCCCCTTGGTTCCTCACCGTGTCCTTTGTCCCTTTGGTTCCTCACCGTGTCCTTTGTCCCCTTGGTTCCTCACTGTGTCCCCTGTCCCCTTGGTTCCTCACCGTGTCCTTTGTCCCCTTGGTTCCTCACCGTGTCCTTTGTCCCCTTGGTTCCTCACCGTGTCCTTTGTCCCCTTGGTTCCTCACCGTGTCCCTTGTCACCCTGGTTCCTCACCGTGTCCTTTGTCCCCTTGGTTCCTCACCGTGTCCTTTGTCCCCTTGGTTCCTCACCACGTCCCCTGTCCCCTTGGTTCCTCACCGTGTCCTTTGTCCCCTTGGTTCCTCACCGTGTCCTTTGTCCCCTTGGTTCCTCACCGTGTCCCTTGTCCCCTTGGTTCCTCACCGTGTCCCTTGTCCCCTTGGTTCCTCATCGTGTCCTTTGTCCCCTTGGTTCCTCACCGTGTCCTTTGTCCCCTTGGTTCCTCACCGTGTCCCTTGTCCCCTTGGTTCCTCACCGTGTCCCTTGTCCCCTTGGTTCCTCATCGTGTCCCTTGTCCCCTTGGTTCCTCACCGTGTCCTTTGTCCCCTTGGTTCCTCACCGTGTCCTTTGTCCCCTTGGTTCCTCATCATGTTCTTTGTCCCCTTGGTTCCTCACCGTGTCCTTTGTCCCCTTGGTTCCTCATCATGTTCTTTGTCCCCTTGGTTCCTCATCGTGTCCTTTGTCCCCTTGGTTCCTCACTGTGTCCTTTGTCCCCTTGGTTCCTCACCGTGTCCTTTGTCCCCTTGGTTCCTCACCGTGTCCCTTGTCCCCTTGGTTCCTCACCACGTCCCCTGTCCCCTTGGTTCCTCACCGTGTCCTTTGTCCCCTTGGTTCCTCACCGTGTCCTTTGTCCCCTTGGTTCCTCACAGTGTCCTTTGTCCCCTTGGTTCCTCACTGTGTCCTTTGTCACCCTGGTTCCTCACCGTGTCCTTTGTCCCCTTGGTTCCTCACCGTGTCCTTTGTCCCCTTGGTTCCTCACCACGTCCCCTGTCCCCTTGGTTCCTCACCGTGTCCTTTGTCCCCTTGGTTCCTCACCGTGTCCTTTGTCCCCTTGGTTCCTCACAGTGTCCTTTGTCCCCTTGGTTCCTCACCGTGTCCCCTGTCCCCTTGGTTCCTCACCGTGTCCCTTGTCCCCTTGGTTCCTCACCGTGTCCTTTGTCCCCTTGGTTCCTCATCGTGTCCCTTGTCCCCTTGGTTCCTCATCGTGTCCCTTGTCCCCTTGGTTCCTCGCTGTGTCCCATGTCCCCCTGGTTCCTCGCTGTGTCCCATGTCCCCCTGGTTCCTCGCTGTGTCCCATGTCCCCCTGGTTCCTCGCTGTGTTCTCTGTCCCCCTGGTTCCTCACCTCGTCCCATGTCACCCCAGTTCCCACCATGTCCCACGTCCCCCTGGTTCCTCACCACGTCCCTTGTCCCCCCAGGCGCTGCTGCAGGTGGCCAAGAACCTCTTCACGCACCTGGGTAGGTTCCGTGTCCCCCACGGTCGGGGTGGTGGCCCTGTCCCCGTCCCCATCTCCACCGTGGTCCCTCATCGATGCCCCCGCAGATGACGTCTCGGTGCTGCTGCAGGAGATCATCACGGAGGCGAGGAACCTCAGCAACGCCGAGATGTGAGTGAGGGACACTCTGTCCCATCGCTGTCCCATCTCCCGTCCCACCCCATGTCCCCATCACCGTCCCACCTCCTCTCTCTGGTCCCTCCCAGCTGCTCCGTGTTCCTCCTGGACCGTCACAGCCATGAGCTGGTGGCCAAAGTCTTCGATGGGGGCGTGGTGGACGACGAGGTGAGGTTGGACGCTCAGGACTTCACCTTGAGGTCAATCTTGAGGTGCTGACCCTTCTCGGGTGACCTCTCGCCGTGTCCCCAGAGCTACGAGATCCGCATCCCGGCCGACCAGGGCATCGCGGGCCACGTGGCCACCACGGGGAAGATCCTCAACATCAAGGACGCCTATTCCCACCCGCTCTTCTACCGCGGGGTGGACGACAGCACCGGCTTCCGCACCCGCAACATCCTCTGCTTCCCCATCAAGAACGAGAGTCAAGGTGAGGGACACGGGGACACCTGGGAGGCGGCCTGGCCCGCCACGGGGACAGCAAGGTGGCCTCCAGGCCATGGGGACAATGGGGCCTCCAGGCCATGGGGATGATGAGGCCTCCAGGCCATGGGGACGATGGGGCCTCCAGGCCATGGGGATGATGAGGCCTCCAGGCCATGGGGACGATGGGGCCTCCAGGCCATGGGGATGATGAGGCCTCCAGGCCCTGGGGACGATGGTCCCTCCAGGCCATGGACACGATGGTCCCTCCAGGCCATGGACACGATGGTCCCTCCAGGCCAGGGACACGATGGTCCCTCAAGGCCCTGGACACGATGGTCCCTCCAGGCCATGGACACGATGGTGCCTCCAGGCCATGGGGACAATGGTGCCTCCAAGCCATGGGGACGATGGTCCCTCCAGCCCACGGACACGATGGTCCCTCCAGGCCATGGACACGATGGTCCCTCCAGGCCATGGACACGATGGTCCCTCCAGGCCATGGACACGATGGTCCCTCCAGGCCATGGGGACGATGGGGCCTCCAGGCCATGGACACGATGGTCCCTCCAGGCCATGGACAGGATGGTCCCTCCAGGCCATGGACACGATGGTCCCTCCAGGCCATGGACAAGATGGTCCCTCCAGGCCATGGACACGATGGGGCCTCCAGGCCATGGACACGATGGTCCCTCCAGGCCATGGACACGATGGTCCCTCCAGGCCATGGACACGATGGGGCCTCCAGGCCATGGACACGATGGTCCCTCCAGGCCATGGACAGGATGGTCCCTCCAGGCCATGGACACGATGGTCCCTCCAGGCCATGGACACGATGGTCCCTCCAGGCCATGGACACGATGGTCCCTCCAGGCCATGGACACGATGGTCCCTCCAGGCCATGGACACGATGGTCCCTCCAGGCCATGGACACGATGGTCCCTCCAGGCCATGGACAGGATGGTCCCTCCAGGCCATGGACACGAGGGTCCCTCCAGGCCATGGACAGGATGGTCCCTCCAGGCCATGGACACGATGGTCCCTCCAGGCCATGGACAAGATGGTCCCTCCAGGCCATGGACACGATGGGGCCTCCAGGCCATGGACACGATGGTCCCTCCAGGCCATGGACACGATGGTCCCTCCAGGCCATGGACACGATGGGGCCTCCAGGCCATGGACACGATGGTCCCTCCAGGCCATGGACAGGATGGTCCCTCCAGGCCATGGACACGATGGTCCCTCCAGGCCATGGACAGGATGGTCCCTCCAGGCCATGGACACGATGGTCCCTCCAGGCCATGGACAAGATGGTCCCTCCAGGCCATGGACACGATGGGGCCTCCAGGCCATGGACACGATGGTCCCTCCAGGCCATGGACACGATGGTCCCTCCAGGCCATGGACACGATGGGGCCTCCAGGCCATGGACACGATGGTCCCTCCAGGCCATGGACACGATGGGGCCTCCAGGCCATGGACACGATGGTCCCTCCAGGCCATGGACACGATGGTCCCTCCAGGCCATGGACACGATGGTCCCTCCAGACCATGGACACGATGGTCCCTCCAGGCCATGGACACGATGGTCCCTCCAGGCCATGGACACGAGGGTCCCTCCAGGCCATGGACACGAGGGTCCCTCCAGGCCATGGACACGATGGTCCCTCCAGGCCATGGACACGAGGGTCCCTCCAGGCCATGGACACGAGGGTCCCTCCAGGCCATGGACACGATGGTCTCTCCAGGCCATGGACACGATGGTCCCTCCAGGCCATGGACAGGATGGTCCCTCCAGGCCATGGACACGATGGTCCCTCCAGGCCATGGACACGATGGTCCCTCCAGGCCATGGACAGGATGGTCCCTCCAGGCCATGGACACGATGGTCCCTCCAGGCCATGGACACGATGGTCCCTCCAGGCCATGGACACGATGGTCCCTCCAGACCATGGACACGATGGTCCCTCCAGGCCATGGACACGATGGTCCCTCCAGGCCATGGACACGAGGGTCCCTCCAGGCCATGGACACGAGGGTCCCTCCAGGCCATGGACACGATGGTCCCTCCAGGCCATGGACACGAGGGTCCCTCCAGGCCATGGACACGAGGGTCCCTCCAGGCCATGGACACGATGGTCTCTCCAGGCCATGGACACGATGGTCCCTCCAGGCCATGGACACGATGGGGCCTCCAGGCCATGGACACGATGGTCCCTCCAGGCCATGGACACGATGGGGCCTCCAGGCCATGGACACGATGGTCCCTCCAGGCCATGGACACGATGGTCCCTCCAGGCCATGGACACGATGGTCCCTCCAGGCCATGGACACGTTCCTGTCCCCCGTCGGAGGTCACACTGCCCTCTCTCTCCTCTCAGAGGTCATCGGGGTGGCCGAACTGGTCAACAAGATCAACGGCCCCTGGTTCAGCAAGTTTGACGAGGACCTGGCAACGGCCTTCTCCATCTACTGCGGCATCAGCATCGCCCACGTGTGTCCGGGGGGCTCCTCAGCCTGAGGGCACCAGGGGTGCTGGGGACGGAGATGGAGATGGAGATGGAGATGGAGATGGAGATGGGGATGGGGATGGAGATGGGGATGGGGATGGAGATGGGGATGGAGATGGGGATGGAGATGGGGACGGGGATGGAGATGGGGATGGGGATGGGGATGGGGATGGGGATGGGGATGGGGATGGGGATGGGGATGGGGATGGGGATGGGGATGGGGATGGGGATGGGGATGGAGATGGGGATGGAGATGGGGATGGGGATGGGGATGGGGATGGAGATGGGGATGGAGATGGAGATGGGGATGGAGATGGAGATGGAGATGGAGATGGGGATGGGGATGGAGATGGGGATGGAGATGGGGATGGGGATGGGGATGGGGATGGAGATGGGGATGGGGATGGGGATGGGGATGGAGATGGGGATGGGGATGGGGATGGAGGTGGAGATGGGGATGGAGATGGAGATGGAGATGGAGATGGAGATGGAGATGGAGATGGGGATGGAGATGGGGATGGAGATGGGGATGGGGATGGAGATGGGGATGGAGATGGAGAATGAGATGGAGATGGGGATGGGGATGGGGATGGGGATGGAGATGGAGATGGGGATGGAGATGGGGATGGGGATGGGGATGGGGATGGAGATGGGGATGGAGATAGAGATGGAGATGGAGATGGGGATGGGGATGGGGATGGGGATGGAGATGGAGATGGGGATGGAGATGGGGATGGAGATGGAGATGGGGATGGGGATGGGGATGGGGATGGGGATGGAGATGGGGATGGAGGTGGAGATGGGGGATGGAGATGGAGATGGAGATGGGGCTGGGGATGGAGATGGAGATGGGGATGGAGATGGGGATGGAGATGGGGATGGAGATGGGGATGGAGATGGGGATGGGGATGGGGATGGGGATGGGGATGGGGATGGGGATGGGGATGGGGATGGAGATGGGGATGGGATGGGGATGGAGATGTGGATGGGGATGGAGATGGGGATGGGGATGGAGATGGAGATGGAGATGGAGATGGGGATGGAGATGGGGATGGGGATGGAGATGGGGATGGGGATGGAGATGGGGATGGGGATGGAGATGGAGATGGAGATGGAGATGGGGATGGAGATGGGGATGGGGATGGGGATGGGGATGGGGATGGAGATGGAGATGGAGATGGAGATGGAGATGGGGACGGAGATGGGGATGGGGATGGGGATGGAGATGGGGATGGGGATGGGGATGGGGATGGAGGTGGAGATGGGGATGGAGATGGAGATGGAGATGGGGATGGGGATGGAGATGGAGATGGGGATGGAGATGGGGATGGAGATGGGGATGGAGATGGGGATGGGGATGGAGATGGGGATGGGGATGGAGATGGGGATGGAGATGGAGATGGGGATGGAGATGGGGATGGGGATGGGGATGGGGATGGGGATGGAGATGGAGATGGAGATGGAGATGGAGATGGGGACGGAGATGGGGATGGGGATGGGGATGGAGATGGGGATGGGGATGGGGATGGGGATGGAGATGGGGATGGGGATGGAGATGGGGATGGAGGTGGAGATGGGGATGGAGATGGAGATGGAGATGGGGCTGGGGATGGAGATGGAGATGGGGATGGAGATGGGGATGGAGATGGGGATGGAGATGGGGATGGAGATGGGGATGGGGATGGAGATGGAGATGGGGATGGGGATGGGGATGGGGATGGGGATGGGGATGGAGATGGAGATGGAGATGGGGATGGGGATGGAGATGGAGATGGAGATGGAGATGGGGATGGGGATGGGGATGGGGATGGGGATGGGGATGGGGATGGGGATGGGGATGGAGATGGGGATGGAGATGGAGATGGAGATGGAGATGGGGATGGAGATGGAGATGGGGATGGAGATGGGGATGGGGATGGGGATGGAGATGGAGATGGAGATGGAGATGGGGATGGAGATGGAGATGGGGATGGAGATGGGGATGGGGATGGGGATGGAGATGGGGATGGAGATGGAGATGGGGATGGAGATGGAGATGGGGATGGGGATGGGGATGGAGATGGGGATGGAGATGGAGATGGAGATGGAGATGGGGATGGAGATGGAGATGGGGATGGAGATGGAGATGGGGATGGGGATGGGGATGGGGATGGGGATGGGGATGGGGATGGAGATGGAGTTGGAGATGGAGATGGGGATGGAGATGGGGATGGGGATGGGGATGGAGATGGAGATGAGATGGGGATGGGGATGGGGATGGGGATGGAGATGGAGATGGGAGATGGAGATGGGGATGGGGATGGGGATGGGGATGGGGATGGAGATGGAGATGGAGATGGGGATGGAGATGGAGATGGGGATGGAGATGGAGATGGGATGGAGATGGAGATGGGGTTGGAGATGGAGATGGGGTTGGGGATGGGATCCTGTCCCCCTCCCGCTGCAGTCGCTGCTCTACAAGAAGGTGAACGAGGCTCAGTACCGCAGCCACCTGGCCAACGAGATGATGATGTATCACATGAAGGTGAGGTGGGACCGGGATGGGGACAGGGAAAGGGACGGGGACAGGGAGATGGACAGGGGCGGGGACGGAGACACCACCCAGCACCCCTGCAACCAGCCTGGTGTCCCTCCGCTCCACCCCAAGGTGGTGGCACGAGGTGGGAGGTGGTGGCACCTCAAGGTTCTTGGCTTCTTCTGGGGCCGAGGTGGCCCCGGGGACAGCTTGGGGACATCCAGGAGACACGGTGACAGTGACCACATCTCCAGTTCAGAGCAGGGTCCCCAGGGCTCAGTGCTGGGTCCAGCCCCGCTCAAGGTCTTCATCGACGCCCTGGATGAAGGCACCGAGGGCACCCCGAGCGGGTTTGGGGGGTGACACGGAGCTGGGTGGGAGCTGCTGGAGGGTTTGAGGGTCTCCAGAGGGATCGGAGCAGGTTGGATCCGTGGGATGAGACCAACGGGATGAGGTTTGACCAGGACCGTGGGGCACGAGAACCCCGAGCAGCTCCAGAGCAGGAGGAGCCGGGATGGAGGAGAAGGACCTGGGGGGGTTGGTTGAAGAGGAGCCAGCAGGGGCCAGGGGGCCAAGGAGCCCAAGGGCATCGTGGCTCGGAGCAGCCCCGGCGTGGCCAGCAGGGCCAGGGAGGTTCTTCTCCCTCTGCTGAGACCCAACCTGGAATCCTGGGGGCACGTCTGGGTCCTTCGCCCCAAGAAAGACCTTGAGGGGCTGGAGCGAGTCCGGAGAAGGGAGCGGAGCCGGGAAAGGGGCTGGAGAACGAGCCTGAGGGACCTGGGGGGGGTTTATCCTGGAGAAGAGGAGGCTGAGGGGAGACCTCGTCGCTCTCTCCGACTCCCCGAGAGGAGCTCGTGGAGAGGAGGGAGCTGGGATCTTCTCCCAAGGGACACGACGAGAGGGAAGGGCCTCCAGCTCCACCAGGAGACGTTCAGGATGGAAATTCCTCCTGGAAAAGGTCCCTGGGAGCCGGTGGGATCTGCCCAAGGAGGGGGTTCAGTCCCCTTCCTGAAGGAGTTTGAGGGTGGGGTGGACGAGGGCGGCGAGGGACACGGGTCGGTGGTTGATGGGGACGGTCGGACTCCACGATCCGATGGGTCCTTCCCAACCTGGCGGCTCTGTGACTCCCGAAGGTGTCGGACGACGAGTACACGAAGCTGCTGAGCGAAGGCATCCAGCCCGTGGCCACCATCGACCCCAACTTCGCCAGCTTCACCTACACGCCGCGCTCGCTGCCCGAGGACGACACCTCCATGGTGAGGAACCCGGGGAGCGTCCCCAGGGGCCACCGGAACCTCCCTGCCCGAGGTCACCTCCGGCAGCCAAACCCGAGGGGGTGGGAATGGGGGGGGGCTGAACCCCGGAACCACGCCAGGATTTCAGGGGTGGAGAGGGAGATGGAGATGGAGATGGAGATGGGGATGGATGGATGGAGGGGATGGAGATGGGGATGGGGATGGAGATGGAGATGGAGATGGAGATGGAGATGGAGATGGAGATGGGGATGGAGATGGAGATGGGGATGGAGATGGGGATGGGGATGGAGATGGAGATGGAGATGGAGATGGAGATGGAGATGGAGATGGAGATGGGGATGGGGATGGAGATGGGGATGGGGATGGAGATGGGGATGGGATGGGGATGGAGATGGAGATGGAGATGGAGATGGAGATGGAGATGGAGATGAGATGGAGATGGGGATGGGGATGGAGATGGAGATGGGGATGGAGATGGAGATGGAGATGGAGATGGAGATGGAGATGGAGATGGAGATGGGGATGGGGATGGGGATGGGGATGGAGATGGTGATGGAGATGGGGGATGGAGGAGATGGAGATGGAGATGGAGATGGGGATGGGGATGGAGATGGAGATGGGGATGGAGATGGGGATGGGGATGGAGATGGGGATGGGGGATGGAGATGGGGATGGGGATGGGGATGGAGATGGAGATGGAGATGGGGATGGGGATGGAGATGGAGATGGGGGATGGGGATGGAGATGGAGATGGGGATGGAGATGGAGATGGGGATGGGGATGGGGATGGAGATGGGGATGGAGATGGAGATGGGGATGGGGATGGGGATGGAGATGGGGATGGAGATGGAGATGGGGATGGGGATGGGGATGGAGATGGGGATGGGGATGGGGATGGGGATGGGGATGGGGATGGAGATGGGGATGGGGATGGGGATGGAGATGGAGATGGAGATGGAGATGGGGATGGGGATGGAGATGGAGATGGAGATGGAGATGGAGATGGAGATGGAGATGGAGATGGAGATGGAGATGGAGATGGAGATGGGGATGGGGATGGGGATGGAGATGGGGATGGAGATGGGATGGAGATGGAGATGGAGATGGAGATGGGGATGGGGATGGGATGGGGATGGGATGGGGATGGGGATGGGGATGGAGATGGAGATGGGGATGGGGATGGGGATGGAGATGGGGATGGAGACGGAGATGGGGATGGAGATGGGGATGGAGATGGGGATGGGGATGGGGATGGAGATGGAGATGGAGATGGAGATGGGGATGGGGATGGGGATGGAGATGGGGATGGAGATGGAGATGGGGATGGGGATGGGGATGGAGATGGGGATGGAGATGGGGATGGAGATGGAGATGGAGATGGAGATGGGGATGGAGATGGGGATGGAGATGGGATGGAGATGGAGATGGGGATGGGGATGGGATGGAGATGGGGATGGAGATGGA
>JAUNZM010002486.1:0-40483 GCA_033459285.1 Clamator glandarius | reverse complement strand
GGCAATTGTCTCCCAGTTTGGGGTAATTGTCTCAAACTCTTGGGGAATTGTCCTCCAATTTTAGGCAATTGTCCACAAACTTTGAGGAATTATCTCCAGATTTTGGGTAAGTGTCCAAAAATTGGAGTTGGGTTTGGGGTTAGTGTTTTATGGTTAGGGTTAGGGTGTTGTCTCCACATTTGGGGTAATTGTCCCCAAATTTGGGTAATTGTCCCCAGATTTTAAGTCATTTCCTCCAAACTTGGGGTCATTACTCCCCAATTACTCAGTAATTGTGCACAAATTTGAAATAACTGCCTAAAAACTTCTAGTAATGGTCGCCCGCCAGGTTTTGAGTCATTAGCCCCAGATTTGTAATAATCGTCGCAAATTGTTGAGGCGTTTTGCCAAATTCTTCGGCATTGTCTCAAAACTGTGTGTATCTTCCCACAAATTTTGTGTCATTTTCCCAAAAATGTGTGTAATTGTCCCAAATTCTCGGTAACTGTAACCAAATTTGGAGTAATTGTCTTCTAACTTGTCTCAAAGTTATGGGCAATGGTGATTCAAGTCATTAAAATCTTCCACAAGTTTCGTGTATTTGTCTCTACAGTTTTGATAGTTGTGTTCCTACGGAGGGAAATTGTCACCAAACCTTGGGTAATTGACCCCAAATTCTAAGTAATTGTCTCCAATTTTGGCGTAATTGTCTCCAAGCGGTGTGTCGTTTTCGTCAAAAGTTGGGAAATTGTCCCTAAATAGGGGGTCATTTTGCCCCAATTTTTAGTAATTGTCCCCAAATTTTCTGTCGTTTTCCCAAATTTCAGCAATCGTCTTTAAATTTGGGTAATTGTCCCCAAATCCTGATTAACTCTCTTCAAATTTTGGGTAATTGGCCCAACATGTCTAATAATTTTCCTCAAATTTGGTGTATTTGTCCCCAAGTGGTGGATAATTGTCCCCAAATGTCGGATAATTTTCACCCGATTTTGGTTTTTGCCTCAAAATTTTAGGTAAGTTTGCCCACATTTTTAGTAATTGTCCCCCCCTGGTTGGGTAATTGTCACAAAATTTTAAGTACTTTTTCCCAAATCTTGAGTCATTCTCTCCAAATTTGGGGTAATTGCCCTCAAATTTTGAATACTTCTCTCCCAATTTTGGGTAATCCTCCTCAAATTTACGGTAAATGTCTCCAAATTTCGGGAAATTATCCGCAAACTTCGGGTAATTCCCCCCTCAGTTTTGAGGAGCTATCTCAAAACGATGGACATTTTCTCCAAATTTTGTTAATTGTCCCCGGATTTGGGGTAACTGTCACCAAATTTTGAGTCATTTTCACAAGATTTCTTATCGTTTTCATCGAATTTTGTATCATTGTCCCCAAATTAGGGTCACTTTCCTGAAATTTAGAGTAATTGTGCTCATAGGTTTGGTAACGGCCGCAAAATGTGGAGCATTCTCTCAAAATGTTGGGCAACCGTCTCCCACTGTTGGGTAATTGTCCCTAAAATTCTTGTAGTTTGCCACGCATTTTGTGTAATTGTCACCAGATTTTGAATAATCCTTATGAAATTGGGGGTAACTGCCTCCAAATTTGGGGTAATTTTGCCACAATTTGTGTAATTCTCTCCATATTTCAGGTAATTGTGGCCAAAAATTTGTGGTAATTGTCAGCATAATTTTGGGCAATTTACCACAAAATTTGAGAAATTGTCCCAAAGTCTTGGGAAATTGCCTCCAAATTTTGAGTAATTTTCCCAAATCCTCTTGTAATAGTCCCCGGGTTGAGGGTAAGTGCGCCCGAGTTTATGGGAGTTGTCTCAGAATTTTGAGTAACTGTCCCCAAATATCTTGTCATTTTCCTCAAATTTTGTGCAGATGTCCAAGACTTTCTCTAATTATCCCCAAATGTGGGGTAATTGTCCTCCAATTTTAAGTAATTGCCACAACATTTCTTACGATTTTACCTCGATTTTTGCATAGTTGTCCCCAATCTCGGGTAATTTTCCTCAAGTTTAGAGTAAATGTCTGCAGATTTGGGGTATTTGCCAGCAAAATCTGGACGGTCGTCTCAAAATCAGGCGTAATTTTCCACCAATTTTGTGTAATTGTCCCCAAATCCTGCATCATTTTCTCCAAACCCTGGGTAATTTCCCCCAAATCGAGGTAAATGTCAGACTATTTTGAGTAATCTTCTCCAAATGTTGGGCAATTGTCTCCCAGTTTGGGGTAATTGTCTCAAACTCTTGGGTAATTGTCCTCCAATGTTACGCAATTGTCCACAAACTTTGAGGAATTATCTCCAGAGTTTGGGTAAGTGTCCAAAAATTGGAGTTGGGTTTCGGGTTATTGTTTTATGGTTAGGGTTAGGGTGTTGTCTCCACATTTGGGGTAATTGTCCCTAAATTTGGGTAATTGTCCCCAGATTTTAAGTCATTTCCTCCAAACTTGGGGTCATTACTCCCAAGATTTCAGTAATTGTGCACAAATTTGAAATAACTGCCTAAAAACTTGTAGTAATGGTCGCCCGCCAGGTTTTGAGTCATTAGCCCCAGATTTGTAATAATCGTCGCAAATTGTTGAGGTGTTTTGCCAAATTCTTAGGCATTGTCTCAAAACTGTGTGTATCTTCCCACAAATTTTGTGTCATTTTCCCGAAAATTTGTGTAATTGTCCCAAATTCTCAGTAACTGTAACCAAATTTTGAGTAATTGTCTTCTATTTTGTCTCAAAGTTATGGGCAATGGTGATTCAAGTCATTAAAATCTTCCACAAGTTTCGTGTATTTGTCTCTACAGTTTTGATAGTTGTGTTCCTGCGGAGGGAAATTGTCACCAAACGTTGGGTAATTGACCCCAAATTCTAAGTAATTGTCTCCAATTTTGGCGTAATTGTCTCCAAACGGTGTGTTGTTTTCGACAAATGTTGGGGAAATTGTCCCTAATTAGGGGGTCATTTTGCCCCAATTTTTTGTAATTGTCCCCAAATTTTCTGTCGTTTTCCCAAATTTCAGCAATTGTCTCCAAATTTGGTTAATTGTCCCCAAATCCTGAGTAACTGTCTCCAAATTTTGGGTAATTGGCCCAACATGTCTAATAATTTTCCTCAAATTTGGTGTATTTGTCCCCAAGTGGTGGATAATTGTCCCCAAATGTCGGATAATTTTCAACCGATTTGGGGTTATTGCCTCAAAATTTTAGGTAAGTTTGCCCACATTTTTAGTAATTGTCCCCCCCTGGTTGGGTAATTGTCACCAAATTTTGAGTACTCTTTCCCAAATTTTGAGTCATTCTCTCCAAATTTGGGGTAATTGCCCTCAAATTTTGAGTAATTCTCTCCCAATTTTGGGTAATCCTCCTCCAATTTGAGGTAACTGTCTCCAAATTTTGGGAAATTATCCGCAAACTTCGGGTAATTGCCCCCCCAGTTTTGAGGAGCTATCTCAAAACGATGGACATTTTCTCCAAATTTTGTTAATTGTCCCCGGATTTGGGGTAACTGTCACCAAATTTTGAGTCATTTTCACAAGATTTCTTATCGTTTTCATCAAATTTTGTATAATTGTCCCCAAATTAGGGTCACTTTCCTGAAATTTAGAGTAATTGTGCTCATAGGTTTGGTAACGGCCGCAAAATGTGGAGCATTCTCTCAAAATGTTGGGCAACCGTCTCCCACTGTTGGGTAATTGTCCCTAAAATTCTTGTAGTTTGCCACGCATTTTGCGTAATTGTCACCAGATTTTGAATAATCCTTATGAAATTTGGGGTAACTGCCTGCAAATTTGGGGTAATTTTGCCACAATTTGTGTAATTCTCTCCATATTTCAGGTAATTGTGGCCAAAAATTTGTGGTAATTGTCGGCAAAATGTTTTGTAATTTGCCACAAATTTTGAGAAATTGTCCCAAAGTCTATGGAAATTGCCTCCAAATTTTGAGTAATTTTCCCAAATCCTCTTGTAGTAGTCCCCGGGTTGTGGGTAAGTGCGCCCGAGTTTATGGGAGTTGTCTCAGAATTTTGAGTAACTGTCCCCAAATATCTTGTCATTTTCCTCAAATTTTGTGCAGATGTCCCAGACTTTCTCTAATTATCCCCAAATGTGGGGTAATTGTCCTCCAGTTTTAAGTAATTGCCACAACATTTCTTACGATTTTACCTCCATTTTTGCATAATTGTCCCCAGTCTTCTTTGGGTGTTACAATTAGGGTTAAGGTTATGGGTAGGGTTAGGGGTTAGGGTAGTTTTAGGGTAAGGGTTAGAGTTAAAGTTAGGGTTAAGTTTAGGGGGTAGGGTTAGTGTTACGGTTAGGCGTTGTTTTGTGGTTAGGGTTAGGGGTTATGATTAGGGTGAGTGTTAGGGTTATGTTTAGGTTTTATGTTAGCGTTAGTGTTAGGGGGTATGCTTAGTGTATGGTTAGCGTTAGGGGTTAGGTATAGGGTTCCTGTTAGGGTAAGTGTAAGGGTTAGGGTTAGGGTTAGTTTTAGGGTTAATGTTAGGGGTTAGGTTTTAGGATTAGAGTTAGAGTTATGGTTAGGGGTTAGTGTTAGGTTTAGTTTTAGGTTAGGTTTATGGCTAGATTTAGGATTCGGGTTAGGGTCAGTGTTAGGGTTTGTGTTGGGTTAGGTTTAGGGTTAGTGTTAGGGTTAGGGTTAGGTATAGGTTTAGGATTAAGGGTTTAGGGTTAATGTCTTGTTTAGGGTTAAGGTCGGTCCAATATTAAAATAAGGGTTAGTTTTAGGGTTAGGTTTAGTGTCCCTTTAGGGTTAGGCAATTAGTGTTAGGGCCATTTGGGTTAGTGTTAGGGTAAGGATTAGATTTATGTTTCGGTTTAGTGTGGGCCCACGATTAGGATAAGTGTTAGAGTTATGGTGAATGTTATGTTTATGAGTTAGGGTTAGGGGTTATGGTTTTGTGTTAGTGTTTGTATTAGTGTTAGTGTTAGTGTTGGGTTTAGTGTTTAGGGCAAGGTTTAGGATTTGGATTAAGTTTCAGATTAGACTTAGTTTTTGTGTTAGAGGCTAAGGTTAGTTTTATGTTTAGGATTGGACTTTAGTTGTAGAATAAGGGTTAGGATTAGGGTTGTTTTTAGGGTTAGGGTTAAGAGTTATGTTTAGGGTTAGGGTTTGGATTAGAGTTAGGGATAGGGTTAGGTTTAGGGGGTTAAGATTAGGGTTAAGGTTAGGGTTAAGTTTAGATTTAAGGTCAGGGTTATAGTTAGAGGTAGGTGTTAGGGTTAGGGTTACGGTAAGGGTTAGGGTTATGGTTAGGATTAGGGTTAGTGTTCGGTTTAGGCATAGGGTCATTTGTGTTAGGTTTAGGGTTACGGTTAGGGTTAGGGTTAGGGTTAGGCTTAAGGTTAGGTTAGGATTAGGGTTGGAGTTAGAGTTATGGTCAGGGGTTAGGGTTAGTGTTAATGTTAAGGTTATGGTTTAGATTTAAGGTTAGTGTTAGGGTTATGGTTTAGGTTTAGTGTTAGGGTTAGTGTTGGGTTAGGGTTAGGGTTAGATTTATGTTTAGGTTTAGGGTGGGCCCACTATTAGGATAAGGTTTAGAGTTATGCTTAAGTGCAATGTTTATGGGTTAGGTTTTGCGGGTTAGGGTTAGGGGTTAGGGTTTTGTGTTAGTGTTTGGATAAGGGTTTGTGTTAGTGTTGGGTTTAGTTTATGGCAAGGTTTACGGTTAGGATTAAGTTTCAGGTTAACCTTAGTTTTTGGTTTAGAGATTAAGGTTATGTTTAGGTTTAGGATTAGATTTTAGTTGTAGAATAAGTGTTTAATTTAGAGTTAGTGTTAGGGTTAGGGTTAAGGGTTATGGTTAGGGTTAGGTTTCGGATTAGGGTTAGGGTTAGGGGGTTAGTGTTAGTGTTAAGGCTAGGGTTAGGTTTAGTGTTATGTTTAGGTTTAGGGGTTAGGGTTAGGCTTATGGCTAGGGTTAGTGTTAGGGTTACCGTTAAGATTAGGCTTAGTGTTAGTATTAGGTTTAGGGTTGGATTAGTGTTAGGGTTAGGGTTTTAGGGTTAGTGTTAGGGTCAGTGTTAGTGTTAGGCTTAGGGTTATATTTAGGGTTGGGTTAGCGTTAAGTGCCATTAGAGTTAGGGTTAGGGTTATGCCATTAAGCTTAACGTCATTTGGGTTAGGATCAGATTTAAGTTTATGGTTAGGGTTATGGTTAGATATATGTTTAGGTTTAGGGTCCACCATTAGGATAAGGGTTAGAGTTACAGTTAATTCTTATGTGTATGGGTTATGGTTAGGTGTTTAGGTTAAGGGTTAGGGTTTTGTGTTAGTGTTTGGATTAAGGTTAGTGTAGTGTAGTGTTTAGTGTTTAGGGCAAGGTTTAGAGTTAGGATTAAGTTTCATGTTAGGCTTAGTTTTTGAGTTACAGATTAAGGTCAGGTTTAGGTTTAGGATTAGACTTTAGTTGTAGAATAAGTTTTAGCATTAGGGTCAGTGTTAGGGTTAGGGTTAAGAGTTATGTTTAGAGTTAGGGTTTGGAATAGGGTTAGAGATAGGATTAAGGTTTGGGGGTTATAGTTATTGTTAGGGTTAGGGTTAGGGTTATGGTTAAAGTTAGGGTTTAGGGTTAGTGTTAGGGTTAGGGTTAGGGTTAAGTTTAGGTTTAGTGTCAGGGTAAGTGTTAGGGTTAGGGTTAGGTTTAGGGTTAGGGTTAGGGTTAGCGCTAGTGTTAGGTTTCGGGTTAGGGTAAGTGTGCCATTAGGGTTAGGGTTAGTGTTAGGCCATTAAGCTTAGGTTCATTTGGGTTAGGATTATGGTTAGGGTTAGTGTTAGGGTTTGGATTAGAGTTAGGTGTTAGTCTTAGGGCTAGGGTTGGGGTTAGGTTTAGGGTTAGAGTTAAGTGTTTGTGTTAGGGTTAGTGTTGGTGTTAGTGTTAGTGTTATGTTTGGGCTTAGTGTCAGGGTTAGGTTTATGGGTAAGTGTTAGGGTTAGGGTTTGGGTTAGGGCTAGTGTTAGGTTTCGAGTTAGGGTAAGTGTGATATTATGTTTAGGGTTAGTGTTAGGTTTAGGCCATTAGGCTTAGGGTCATTTGGGTTAGGGTTATGGTTAGGGTTTGTGTTAGCGTTGGGGGTTAATGTTAGGGTTAGGTTTAATGTTAGTGTTAGGGTTAGGTTTTAGGGTTAGGGTCAGGGTTAGGGTAAGAGTTAGATTTATGTTTTGGTTTAGGGTGGGTCCATCATTAGGATAAGGATTAGAGTTATGGTTAAGTGTTATGTTTATTTGTTAGGGTTAGGGGTTAGGGTTAGCAGTTATGGTTTTGTGTTAATGTTTGGATTAGGATTAGTGTTAGTGTTGGGTTTAGTGTTTAGGGCAAGGTTTAGTGTAAGAATTTATTTTCAGGGTAGGGTTAGTTTTTTTGTTAGAGATTAAGGTAAGATGTAGGATTAGACATTAGTTGTAGAATAATTGTTAGGTTTAGGTTTAATATTGGGGTTAGGGTTAGGGTGTTACTGTTAGGGTTAGAGTTAGAGTCATTAGGGTTAGGTTTATGGTTAGGGTTGGAGTTAGGTTTAGGGTTCGGGTTAGGGTTAGGGTTGTGGTTAGGGTTTAGGGTTACGGTTAGGTTTAGGGTTAGGTTTGGGTTAGGGTTAGGGTTAGGTTTAGGGTTAGGGTTATGTTTAGGGTTAGTATTAGTGTTCAGGTTAGGGTTAGTTTTAGAGTTGGTTAGGGTTTTGTTTAGGGTTAGGGTTAGGGTTCAGGTTAGGGTTAGGGTTAGGTTTAGGTTTAGAGTTTGGATTAGGTTTAGATATAGGTTTAAGGTTAGTGGGTTAGGTTTAGTGTTAGGGTTAGTGTTATATTTAGGGTTATGTTTAGGGTTGCATTTGGGTTAGCATGCCATTAGGGTTAGGTTTAGGTTTAGGCCATTAGGCTTTAGGTTATTTGGGTTAGGGTTAGAGTTTAGTTTATGGTTAGTGTTAGAGTTAGGTTCATGTTTAGGATTAGGATGGGCCCACCATTAGGATAAGGGTTAGAGTTATGGTTAATTTTTTTGTTTATGGGTTAGGTTTAGGGGTTAGGTTTAGTGTTTTGGGCAAGGTTTAGAGATAGGATTAAGATTCAGGTTAGTCTTAGTTTTTTGGATAGAGATAAAGGTAAGGTTTAGTTTTAGGGTTAGACTTTACTTGTAGTATAATGTTTAGGAAAAGTGTTAGTGTTAGGGTATATGTTTATTGTTAGGGTGTGGATTAGGGTTAGGGATAGTGTTAGTGTTGGGGGGTAGGGTTAGTTTTAGGGTTAGGGTTAGGGCCATTAGGTTTTGGGTTAGTGTTACGGTTAGGGTATCGTTTAGGGTTAGGTTTAGGGTTAGGGTTGGGTTATAGTTAGGGTTAGGGCTAGGTTAGGGTTTAGAGTTAGGTGTTCGGGTTAGTGTTAGGGTTAGGGTTAGTGTAAGGGCTAGGTGTTAGGCATAGTGTTATGGGTATTGTTGGGGTAGGTTTAGGGTTAGGGTTAGGTTTGGTTTAGGGGTTAGGGTTAGTGTTAGGGTTAGGGCTAGTTTTAGGTTTAAAGTTAGGGTTAGGGTTAGATTTATGTTTAGATTTACGGTGGGCCCAACATTAGGATAACGGTTCAAGTTTTGGTTAGATGTTATACTTATGGGTTAGGGTTAGGGGTTAGGGATAGGAGTTAGGATTTTGTGTTAGTGTTTGGATTAGGGTTATTGTTAATGTCGGGTTTAGTGTTTAGGGCAAGGTTTAGGGTTAGGATTAATTTTCAGATTTGGCTTAGTTTTTGGGTTAGAGATAAAGGTTAGATTTAGATTTATGATTAGACTTTAGTTGTAGCATAAGAGTTAGGATTAGGGTTAGTGTTAGGGTTAAGCGTTATGTTTAGGGTTAGGATTTGGATTAGGGATAGGGATAGTGTTATGTTTAGGGGATTAGTGTTGGTGTTTTGATTAGGGTAAGGGTTAGGGTTTTTATGGTTAGGTTTAGGGTTAGGGTTAGAGATATGGTTAGGCTTAGATTTAGGGTTTGGATTAGGGTTAAGGATAGGGTTAGGTTTAGGTGGTTATGGTTAGTCTTATTTTTAGATTTAGAGTTAGGGTTACGTTTAGGTTTGGGTTATTATTAGTGTGCCATTAGTGTTAGGATTAGGGTTAAGATTACGCCATTAGACTTAGGGTCAGTTGGGTTAGGGTTAGGGTTAAATTTATGTTTAGGTTTAGGGTGGGCCTACCATTAGGATAAGGGTTAGAGTTATGGTTAAGTGCTGTATTTATGGGTTAGGGTTATGGGTTAATGTTTTGTGTAGGTGTTTGGATTAGGGTTAGCGTTATTTTTGGCTTTAGTGTCTAGGGCAAGGTTTAGGGATAGGATTAAGTTTCAGGTTAGGCATTTTTTTTAGTTAGAAATTAAGGTTTAGATTTAGGTGTAGGATTAGATTTTAGTTGTAGAATCAGACTTTAGTTGTAGAATCAGGGTTTGGATTAGGGTTAGGGTTAAGAATTATATTTAGGATTAGGGTTAGGATTCTGGTTAGGGTTAAGTTTAGGGGTTAGGGTTAGTGGTTAGAGTTAGGTTTATGTTAAGTTTACGTTAAAGATTAGTTCTTGGGTTAGGGGTAGAGTTAGGGTTAGGGTTAAGGTTAGGGTTTTGGTTAAGTTTAGGGTCAGGGGTTAGGGGTAGTGTAAGGGTTAGGGTTAGGGATAGAGTTAGGGGGTTAAGGTTAGTATTAGTGTTAGGGTTAGGTTTAGGGTTATTAGGGTTATGGTTAGGGTTAGCGTTAAGGTTAGGGTTAGGGTTAGAGTTAGATTTAAGGTTAGTGGTTAGGTTTAGGGTTAGGGTTAGAGTTAGATTTAAAATTAGTGGTTAGGATTAGGGTTAGAGTTAGATTTAAGGTTAGTGGTTAGGTTAGTGTTAGGTTTAGGCTCACTAGTGTTAGGATTATGGTTAGGGTTAGTGTTAGGGTTAGTGGTAGGGATTAGGGTTAGGTTTAGGGTTAGGTTTAGAGTTAGGGTTAGGGTTTGGTTAGGGTTAGGGTTATTGGTGAGGGTTAGTGTTAGGTTTAGGGTAAGGCTTAATGTTACGGTTGGGGTTAGGGGTTAGGGTTAGTGTTAGGGTTAGGGTTGGGGTTGGTTACTCTAAGGGTTAGTAGTTAGAGTAAGGTGTTAGGGTTAGGATTATGGTTATGGTTATATTTAGTATTATGGTAAGGTTTAGTTTTAGGGTTAGGTGTTAGTGCTAGGTTTAGGATTAATGGTTAGAGTGTTAGGGTTAGGGTTAGTTTTCGGATTAGTTTTAGCGTTAGGGTTATTTTTAGGGTTAGGGTTATGGTTAAAGTTATGAGTTAGGGTTAGGGTTAGGGTTAGGGCTAGTGTGAGTTTCGGGTTAGGGTTATTGTGCCATTAGGGTTAGGGTTAGTGTTAGGCCTTTAAGCTTAGGTTCATTTGGGTTAGGGTTATGGTTAGGGTTAGGGTTAAGTTAAGGTTTAGGGTTAGGGTTATGTTTAGGGTTAGAGTTAGGGTTTGTGCTAGGGTTAGGAGTTATGTTTAGTGTTATAGTTAGGGTTAAGTTTAGGATTAGGGGATAGGGTTAGGGTTATTTTTAGGGTTAGGTGTTAGGGTTAAAGGTTAGGATCTTGTGTTAGTGTTTGGATTAGGATTTTTGTTAGAGTTGTGTTTAATGTTTATGGCAAGGTTTAGGATTAAGTTTCAGGTTAGGCTTAGTTTTTGGGTTAGAGATTAAGGTTAGGTTTAGGTTTAGGATTAGACTTTAGTTGTAGCATAAGGGTTAGGATTAGGGTTAGTGTTAGGGTTAGGGTTAAGAGTTATGTTTAAGGTTATGGTTTGTGTTAGTGTTAGGGTTTGAATTTGGATTAGGGATAGGGTTAGGGGGTTAGTGTTATGGTTAGGTTTAGTGTTAAGGTTTGTCCATAATTAAAATAAGGTTTTAGTTTAGGGTTAGGGTTAGTGTGCCTTTGGGGTTAGGATTAGATTTACTCCTTTAAGATTATGTTCATTTGGATTATGGTTAGGGTTAGGGTTAGGGTTTGGATTAGGGTTAGGGTTAGAGTTAACTGTTGGTGTTAGGGTTAGTGTTAGTGTTAAGGTTAGCGGTATGTTTAGGCTTAGTGTCAGGGTTAGGTTTATGGGTAAGTGTTAGGGTTAGGGTTTGGGTTAGGGCTAGTGTATGTTTCGGATCAGGGTAATTGTGATATTATGTTTAGGGTTAGTGTTAGGTTTAGGCCATTAGGCTTAGGGTCATTTGGGTTAGGGTTATGGTTAGGGTTTGTGTTAGGGTTGGGGGTTAGGGGTTAGGGTTAGGTTTAATGTTAGTGTTAGGGTTAGGATTTAGTGTTACGGTAAGGGTTAGATTTATGTTTTGGTTTAGGGTGGGCCCACCATTAGGATAAGGATTAGAGTTATATTTAAGTGTTATGTTTATGGATTAGGTTTAGGGGTTAAGGTTAACAGTTATGGTTTTGTGTTAGTGTTTGGATTAGGATTAGTGTTAGTGTTGGGTTTAGTGTTTATGGCAAGTTTTAGTGTAAGGATTAATTTTCAGGGTAGGGTTAGTTTTTGAGTTAGAGATTAAGGTAAAATGTAGGATTAGACTTTAGTTGTAGAAAACATGTTAGGATTAAGGTTAGTGTTGGAGTTAGGGCTTTAGGATTAGGGTAAGGTTACGATTAGGGTTAGAGTTAGAGTCGTTAGGTTTAGGTTTATGGTTAGGGTTAGATTTAGGGTTAGGTTTATGGTTAGGGTTAGGATTAGGTTTAGTGTTCGGGTTATGGTTAGGGTTGTGGTTAGGGGTTAAGGATATGGTTAGGATTAGGGTTAGGCTTGGGTTACGTTTCGGGGTAGGTTTAGGTTTAGGGTTAGGGGTTATGGTTAGGTGTAGTGTTAGGGTAAGTGTTAATGTTAGAGGTTAGGGTCAGGTTAAGAGTTAGTGTTAGGTTTAGGGGTTAGGGTTAGGTTTAAGGATAGGGGTAGGGTCATTAGAGTTAGTGTTAGAGTTATGGTTAGGGTTAGGTTTAGGGTTTGGTTAGGGTTAGGTGTTTTGTTAGGGATATGTTTAGGTTTAGGGAGGGCCCACCATTAGGATAAGTGTTAGAGTTATGTTTAAGTGTAAAGTTTATTGGTCAGTTTTAGGGATTAGGATTAGGGGTTAGGGTTTTTTGTTAGTGTTTGTATTAGGGTTTGTGTTAGGGTTAGGGTTAGTGATTAGGGCAAGTTTTAGTGTTAGATTTAGGGTTAGTGTTCCTTTAGGGTTAGGGTTAGGTTTAGGTTTAGGCCATTATTCTTAAGGTCATTTAGATTAAGGTTAGGGTTAGGATTAGGTTTTGGGTTCAATTTAGGGTTTAGGTTTAAGGTAAGTTTTAGGGTTAGGGTTAATGTTAGGTTTAGGTTTAGGGTTATATTTAGGGTTAGTGTTGGGGTTCGGGTTAGGGTTAGGGTTACGATTAGGGTTATATTTACGGGTTAGAGTTAAGTGTTAGGGTTAGGGTTAGTGTTAGTGTTAGGGTTAGAGTTACGGGTTAGGGTTACGGGTAATGGTTAGGGTTATGGTTAGTGTTTAAAGTTAGGGTTTAAAGTTAGGGTTAGGGTTAGCTTTATTGTTAGGGTTAGGGTTAGATTTATGTTTAGGTTTAGGGTGGGCCCACCATTAGGACAAGGGTTAGAGTAATTTTTAAGTGTTATGTTTATGGGTTAGGGTTAGGATTAGGGTTAGGTTTAGGGTTAGGATTAGGTTTAGGGTTGGGTTAGGGTTAGGGATAGTGTTAGGGTAGGATTAGGTGTTAGGGTTAGGGTTGGGTTATGGTTTAGATTTAGTGTTAGTTTTTGGTTTAGGTTTAGGGTTAGGTTTATGTTTAGGGTTACTATTAGATTTATGTTTAGGTTTAGTGTGGGCCCACCATTAGTATAAGGGTTCGAGTTATGGTTAAGTGTTATGTTTATGTGTTCAGGATACTTGTTATGTTTAGGGGTTAGGGGTTTCTGTTAGTTTTTTTATTAGGGTCAGTGTTATGTTTTGGGTTATTGTTTAGGGCAAGGTTTAGTGTTTGGACTAAGTTTCAGGTTAAGCTTACATTTTGGGTTAAAAATTTGGGTTAGGCTTAGGTTTAGGATTATACTTTAGTTGTAGAAAAAGGGTTATTATTAGGGTTAGTGTTAGGGTTAGGTTTAAGAGTTATGTTTAGGGTTAGGGTTTGTATTAGAGTTAGGGATAGGGATAGACTTAGGATGTTAGTGTTAGGGTTAGTGTTTTTTTTATGGTTAGAGTTAGGGGTTACGGTTATGGTTGTGATTAGGGTTAGGGTTAGGTTTAGGGTTCGGGTTAGAATTAGGATTAGGGTTAGTGTTAAGGTTAGGTTTGGGGGTTAGGTTTAGGATTAGGGATAGGGCTAGTTTAGGGTTAGAGCTAGTGTTTAATTTCGGGTACGGGTTAGGTTTAGGGTTAGCGTTAGGGTTAGGTTTAGGGTTAGGGTGAGTGTTATGGTTTAGGGTTAGGGTTAACGTTAGAGTTGAATTAGGTTTAATATTGGTGTTAGGGTTAGGTGTTAGAGCTAAGTGTAATGGTTAGGTTTAGGATTAGGGTTAGGATTAGTGTTAATATTAGGGTTAGTGTTAGGGTTAGGTGTTAGGTCTAGGGTTAGTGTTAGGTTTTGATTAGGGTTAGCGTTAGGGTTAGGGTTATGGTTAGGTTTACTGTTTGGTGTTAGGGTTGGTGGTAAGGGTTAGGGTTAGGCTTAGGGTTAGGGTTAGGGGTTAAGTTTAGTGTTAGGGTTATAGTTTAAGGTTAGGGTTAGGGTTAGGTTTATGGTTAGGGTTAGATTTATGTTTTGGTTTAGTGTCTGGCCACCATTAGGATAAGGGTTAGATTTATGGTTAAGTGTTATGTTTATGTGTAGGGTTAGGGGTTAGGGTCAGTTATAGAATTTGGCTTAGTGTTAGGGTTATAGTCAGTGTTAATGTTACGGTTAGGGATTAGGGTTAGGGTTAAGGTTAGTGTTAGTGTTAGGGTTAGGGGTTAGGATTAGGGTTAGGGATAGTGTTATGTTTTAAGGTTAGGGTTAGGGTAAGGTTTATGGTTAGGGTTAGTGTTAGATTTATGTTTAGATTTAGAGTAGGCTCACCATTAGGATAAGGGTTAGAGTTATGGTTAAGTGTTATGTTTATTGGTTAGGTTTTGGGGTTAGGGTTAGGATTTAGATTAGAATTAAGTATAGGCTTAGGGTTAGGGGGTTAGTGTTAGTGGTAGGGGTTAGGGATTAAGTGTTAAGGTTATATCTAGGGTTAGGGTTAGTGTTAGGGATTAGTGTTAGGGTTAGGGTTAGGGTTAATGTTAGGTGTTAGTGTTAGGGTTAGGATTAGGAATTAGTGTTAGGGTTAGGGTTACGGTTACGGTTAGGGTTAGGGGAAGGGTTAGGTTTAGGATTCGGTTTAGGGTCAAGGTTAGGGTTAGGGTTACAGTTAGTGTTAGGGTTAGGTTTAGGATTCGGTTTAGGGTCAAGGTTAGGGTTAGGGTTAAAATTAGGTTTAGAGGTTAGAGTTAGGGTTAGGGATAGAGTTAGTGTTAGGATTAGGGCTAGTGTTAGGGTTTGGGTAAAGGTTAGATTTAACATTAGATATAGTGTTAGGGTTAGGGTTAGGGTAGGGTTAAGGTTAGGGTTAGGGTTTGTGTCAGTGTTAGGTTTGGGTTAGGGTTAGAGTTAGTGTTAGGTCTTGCCAGAGTAATCTGATCACCTTGTATGACCAAGTGACTAAACTCTTGGACGAGGGAAAATGGAAGCTGCTGCTGACATCCCTGGTCTCCACGGCCAGCAAATCCCTGGGGTGAGCGGCAAGGGGTGGCACAGTGGGGCCCTTCCCAGACTTTCTGGGTGCATTGCCAGCAGCAGAGAAACCCCAGGTTATTTATTGCCACCCAAATCTGTGGCTAATTCAGCCAAGAAGAAGCAGCTGATGAGCTCTTCTACAAACAACTGAGTGTAGTCTCAAGATCGCTACCTCTAGTCCTTGTGGAGACTTCAATTTCCCAGATATAGGCTGGGAGTATAATACAGCAGAGAGGAAGCAGTCCCGGAGGTTCGTGGAGTGTGTGGAAGACCACTCCCTCACACAGCCGGTGAGCGAACCGACAAGGGACGGTGCCCTCCTGGACCTGCTGTTTGCGAACAGAGAAGGACTGGTGGGGGATGTGAAGGTTGGAGGACGCTTGGGGCAAAGCGATCATGAGATGATAGAGTTCTCGGTGCAGGGTGAGATGAAGAAGGTGGAGGTTAGCAGAAGAGTCGCCCTCAACTTTCAGAGAGCAGACTTTGGACTGTTCAGAAGGCTGGTGGGAAAAGTCCCATGGGAGGCGCTCCTTGAGGGCAAAGGTGTCCATGAGGGCTGGGCGCTCTTCAAGAAGGAATTCCTAGCAGCTCAGGGGAAAGCCGTCCCCAAGTTCCGGAAAAGTAGCCGGAGGGATAAGAAACCAGCATGGTTGAGTAGGGAGGTCCTGAGAGACATCAATAGGAAGAGGAAGGTCTATGACCTCTGGAGGAAGGGGCAGGCATCCTGGGTGGACTATAGGGAGGAGGCGAGAACGTGCAGGGAAAAGTCAGGAAGGCTAAGGCCCAACTAGAAATGCGATTGGCCAAGTCTGTGAAAGACAACAAAAAGTCTTTCTACAAATACATCAACAGCAGAAGGAGGGCTAGGGAGAATCTCCAGTCCCTAGTGATGCAGAGGGAACAAGAGTAACAGGGGACGAAGACAAGACTGATGTACTCAATGCCTACTTTGCCTCAGTCTTTAACAGTAAGGAAAATTGTATCCTCTGTGCACAACCCCAGGGGTTGGAAGAGAAGTATGAGGTTCCCAAGGTCTGAGAGGAGGTGGTTAGAAACTTGCTTGCCCAGCTAGATGCCCACAACTCCATGAGGATGGATGGAGTCCACCCAAGAGTTTTGAGGGAACTGGCGGATGTGCTGGCCAAACCCCTTTCCATCATCTTCCAATGGTCCTGGATGACTGGGGAGGTTCCGCTGGACTGGAGGCTGGCTGATGTCGTGCCCATCTATAAGAAGGGGTACAGGGAGGATCCGGGGAACTACAGGCCTGTCAGCCTGACCTCGGTACCAGGGAAAGTCATGGAGCGGGTGATCTCGAGTGCGATCATGAAGCACTTGCAAGAGAACCGCGTGATCAGGCCCAGTCAAGACGGGTTCGTGAAAGGCAGGTCTTGCCAGAGTAATCTGATAACCTTCTATGACCGAGTGACTAAACTCTTGGATGAGGGAAAGGCTGTGGATGTGGTCTTCCTGGACTTTGGAAAGCCTTTGATAGAGTTTCTCGTAGCATTCTGCTTTGGAAACTGTCGGCCTCTGGCCTGGATGGGTGCACACTCTCCTGGGTGAAAAACTGGTTGAATGACCGGGCCCAGAGGGTGGTGGTAAATGGAGTTAAATCCAGCTGGAGGCCAGTGACAAGTGGGGTTCCCCAGGGCTCAGTGCTGGGTCCAGTCCTGTCTAATGTCTTTATCAATGACCTTGATGAAAGAGCATCGATTGCTCTCTTAGCAAGTATGCAGATGACACCAAGCTGGGTGGAAGTGTGGATCTGCTGGAGGGTCAGGAGGCTCTGCAAAGGGACCTGAACAGGCTGGACTGCTGGGCTGAGACCAACGGCAGGAGGTTTAACAAGGCCAAATGCCGGGTCCTGCACTTGGGGCACAACAACCCTAAGCAGAGCTACAAACTAGGAGAAGCCTGGCTGGAAAGCTGCCAGGAGGAGAAGGACCTGGGGGTGTTGGTTGACAACCAACTGAACATGAGCCAGCAGTGGCCCAGTTGGCCAAGAAGGCCAATGGCTTCTTGGCCTGTATCAGAAACAGTGTGACCAGCAGGTCCAGGGAGGTTATTCTCCCCCTGTACTCAGCACTGGTGAGACCGCTCCTCGAATCCTGTGTCCAGTTCTGGGCCCCTCACCACAAGAAGGATGTTGTGGCTCTGGAGCGAGTCCAGAGAAGAGCAACAAAGCTGGTGAAGGGGCTGGAGACCAAATCTTATGAGGAGCGACTGAGAGAGCTGTGGCTGTTTAGCATGGAGAAGAGGAGGATGAGGGGAGACCTTATTACTCTCTACAACTCCCTGAAGGGAGGTTGTGGAGAGGAGGGTGCTGGCCTCTTCTCCCAAGTGACAGAGGACAGGATGAGAGGGAATGGCCTCAAGCTCCGCCAGGGGAGATTTAGGCTTGAGATAAGGAAAAAAATTCTTCATGGAAAGGGTGTTTAGGCATTGGAACAGTCTGCCCAGGGAGGTGATTGAGTCACCGTCCCTGGAGGTGTTTAAGGTGATGGTAGATGAGGTACTTATGGGCATGGTTTAGGGAATGGATGGACTCGACTATCCGGTGGGTCTCTTCCAACCTGGTTATTCTGTGATTTTGTCATTCTGTTATTCTAATTGGTTCCCTCCACTCGACCTGGGTTTGGGGTTGAAGGCTGCAAGAGGATGAGGTGCTGCAAAGGTGATGCCTGCCTTCATCCCTCTTTCCTCTGCGGCTCCATCGGGAAAGCCAGAGCCACAAGACAAGCCATCCACATGCACCAGGGGGGTGAAAAGCGCAAAATGTTCTATGAAGCTTAAAAAGCAAGCAGTGGAATAAGGGGAGGAGAAACCTCTTGTGCTCCCTCTTGGGAGCAAGGTCCAGCTCTGCTTAACCCTGTGTAACAGCAGAGATTCAACATAGCAGAACTTGCAAAAATCCCCATTGATTTAAGACAATTAGACGAGGAAAGGGATGGGATTGTGGCAGCCCGGGTGCTCCAGGCTTGGGTGGATGTTCCCTTGGCTGGTTACAAAAGTGGCTGTTTGTCTGAGGCCAGAGAGTGAATGGAGTTAACTCCACTGAGAGGTGGTCACAAGCCGTGTCCCCAGGGCTCGGTATTTAACCTCTTTTATCGGTGACCTGGATGAGAAGACCATGTGCTCCCTCAGTCAGAATGCAGGTGACACCAGGCTGAGAAGGAATGTTGATCTGCTCGAGGGAACAGGATCTGAAGCGGGTAAATCCATGGTGCGAGGGCAAAACAATGGGGTTGACACGGTTCATCCCTGAATCCTGCCCTCAAGTCACAACAACCACATGCAACACTGCAGGCTCATGACAAAAACGTAACTTGAAAAGATTTATTATTGACAACAAACAACATTTTGTTACTTATTCTTAGACTAACATGTTTCTACTTAGACAATGCCAATCACTTCCCAAGATTCCTGCTGTCCAGCCCCGACTACCGTCCATCCCCTTGGCGGACAGGCCGGGGGTTGGGTGGACAGGAGCAGGTTGGGCAGTGGCGGAAGATCGGAGCTGGGCGGTGCGGTGGTGTTGGCCGGGGAGCGGCAGCAGGTGCTGCTGGTCCATCCCCCGCAAGCCCTGGGGGGCAGAATGGAAGCAGGCCGTTCCCGGGCCCCTGCCCAGCATCGGGCCTGGGCCACCAGTCGGGTCGTGGAGGGGGCCCAATGAAGAGTGGGGCAGGAGGAGAGCGGCGTTGGGGTGGATGGGAAGGACCAGCCCGAGCCGCCTCCTGGCCTCCATCGGGGCTGTGTCTGCGGCGACGTCTGGCTGGGGCTGGACCAGCACTGGTGCTTGGGGCATCGGGGTCAGCCCACGCATCGGTTGCTGTGACGTTGGAGGCTGCACAGGCCTGGGGTCCGTTCTCCTCCTCTGCACCTCCTGCTGTCGCCAGAGCATCACCCCTTCTCTTTCTTGTGCATTTGCCCCCCTGCCTAGGGCTCCGTGGGGCTGCAGCCGGGGCTCGCTCTCTTTCCCCAGGGCATTCCGTGCACATCCTGAGGAGGTGGGGCTGATCTCTCTGGAAGAAGGGGCTGTAGAAGAAGTGCAGCTGCAGAACACAAAGGAGACGAGTCAGTGCCATCGTTTTCGGAAAGGGAAAACCCAAGACTCCCTAGACAAGCCTTTGCAGCAGGAAAGACATGCGTGGCTGTGACAAAGGGCTCCCTGGGACCTTGGATACCTCCAGGTTCTCCTGAATCAAATGTTTGAATTGAGCTTCTTTAAGGAATGACCACACTGGAGTTCTCAGCGTTTGGGAGCAGAGAAACAAAGTTTTCCCAAGCCTGAGAACTGAGGGAGAACCTCAAATACCAGTGGTTTTCAGCCCCCTCATCGTGCAGTGGTCATGTCCGGAATAACGTGATGCTGACGTGTGTCTCGTCATCGTTCAGCAGATGCCACAAGAAGAATGAAACCCTTGGTCCAGCCAGATGCAGAGTGAGCAGGAAAAGAGCCCCGAGCGATGGGACTGTGATGGTGTTTCACATCCCTAACCAAATCCCTCTGGTCAGCGCTTCTGTACCTGCAAATTCCTGCATGGAGAATTCCTCACCATGACCCTGAGACCAAATTGGTCCGTCTGCTCCATCCCCATCCTCACTGGCTGCCTGGGAAAGGTCTATTTTATCGTGATGGGGCCCTCACCCAACCGACTTTCCTGAGGATTCTTTTGAGAGAGAGGATCCATCTTACCCTGCCCAGAGTCTGTCCTGCTGCTGTCATTGCTTGCAGCTCCCCAACAGAGAGAGAGATGCGAGAATCCTCTGCCACTTGGTTGAATCCATGGAGGGAAAGCTGGGCGATAAAGTCTGCCATGCACTCGCTTCCAAAAACCCTGTGTGGTCCTTTCTTCCTCAGCACTCCCTTCTCAAACATATTTTCGGCGATCACCAGCCAGTGTCCGTTGCCTCCCCACCAGAGTGACTGGAAGCTAGGGCTGGTGACCATCTCCCAGAGCTTCTTGAGGAAGGTGCAGGGAGAAGTGGTGCTGACTCCTCTTAAACCGGCACAGGCTGGTTCCTCCGAGTCAGTGGAGGAGTCCGGTGAAGGTGACTTCATGTTACGTCTCATTGCTGAGCTCGGGTAAAGCTTGGAGCCTCGGCCCTTTCCCTGAGCAGCGAGACTGAGTCCTGCCTGTCAGCGGGACGAAGGAATGCGGCGTCTGAAGCCTCGATGCCTGGGCAGAACCACGACAAGTGCCTCCTGGTCACTGCGATGCCTGGGTCCCCTCATTGTGACATCACAGTGTGGCAGAGCCACTTGGCAAATGGAAGCGGGAGGGAGAACACGTTCTACAAAGTCCTTTTTCCTTCCATGGAGAGCGCTGCTTTGAGCCAAGGATGAACCTAACTGCGTTTGCAGCTGGAATATCCTGCTAGGGCAGCATGGCATCCCATTTGTCATGGGAATTGATCCCAGTGAGGTACTGGGAGTGCTGCAGCACCAGGTATCAAAGAGCTGAAGTATTTCCATTGGATCCCCTTCTCCCCTGGCAGAAACACCCATGCCTTCTCCAATGGAGAAACTCCTCCTCTGGGACCTCCACCGTCACTGACATGAAGTGGAAGGGGAACAAATGCTGGATTCTGCATGAGGGATTTGTTCACGCCAGGCACAAGGATAAAGCTGGGAGAGGAGTGGCTGGAAATCAGCCCTGTGGAGAAGGATGTGGGCGGCTGGTGGGCAGCAGCCCGGTGGGAGCCAGCTGAATGTCCTGGCAGGTGAGAGGGCGAACGTCCTCAAGGGGTGCATCCAACGTAGCACGAGCGGTCAAGGGTGGTGACTGCTGAGTTTGGCGTTGCTGCAGCCTCCCCTCGAGCACTGTGTGCCGGTCAGACGGTGTCGTTTGAGAAGGCTGGTAAGGTACTTGAAGGTGTCAGGATGGGGCCAAGTAAGGTGGTGAGAAGGCTGGAGGGCGTGTCCTGTGAGGAGCACCTGAGGAGCCTGCGGCACTGGACATCAAGTTGCCCCAGAGCTGAACTCCTTCCCTTGGGCATCTTCCCCGCCGTGCAGAAATGCCTGTGCCCTCTTCTATGGAATAACCTCTGCTCTGGGATTTCCCAAGTGCTGCTTCTGTTGCTACTGTCCAGGTTACCAGGTGATGCTCTCAGCTTTCAGCAGCCTCTCCTTGCTGCTCCACATGGTGAGTAATTTTTAAAATGCCACTTAAGTATATTGTGCAGTTGAAATAAACTTGTGCACCAACTCAGAACAAGCATTTTTGTTGTTCCATGCACGGCCCTTGTGAAGCACCACCCCATGCCTCAGGTATTCACAGAAGTGTTGAAGTTGATGAAGATCTTGAAGATCTTTGAGTCTAACCCTAAGCCTAACACTGCCAAGCCCAGCACTAGACCACGTCCCCAACAACACATCCACATGGCTTTCAAACACCTTCAGGGGTGGAGACTCCACTGCTTCCCTGGGCAGCCTCTGCCAGAGCCTGAGAACTCTTTTGGCGAAGGAAACTCTTTGGATTTTGAGAATAAACCTCCCCTGGTACAAGCTAAGGCCCTTTTTTCCTGTCCTCTCACTGGTTACTTAAGAGTGGAGACCAGAGTCCAACTCAGCACAAACAGCTTTCCGGGAGCTGCAGAGAGCGATGAGGTCTCCTCTCAGCCTCCTCTTCTCCAGGCTACACAGCCCCAGGTCCCTCAGCTGCTCACAGAAACTCTGGCCTCCAGACTCTTCCCCAGCTCCACCCCATTCTCCGGACATGCTCCAGCCCCTCAGTGTCTATCTTGCACTGAGGGTTCCAAAGCTGAACCCGGAGTTGAGGTGTGGCCTCCCCAGCATCTAGTGCAGGGGGACCATCCCTTCCCTGCTCCTGCTGGCCACCCCTTGGCTGATCCAAGCCAGGATGTTCTTGGCCTTCGTGGCCACCTGGGCCACTGCTGGCTTCTGGTCACCTGCTGTCAAGCAGCACACTTAAGGCTTTTTCCCCTTGGAAAAAATCCCAACAAGCAGTAGAGAACAGTCACAATATCATCCCAAGTATTGACCAGAGCCAACCAGCTCCCTCCAAACCTGCCTGTTTCCCTAACCTAAATGCCCAGGGATTTTCCACCCTGTCAAGCTTGAAGAACAACTGCACGTGACCAATTTGTCATCGACTGCAAGCGACTGCAGGACGGCCGTGGCTTTGGGCAGTTGGCTGCTGACCGCTGCAGGGGAGATGGGGGCGGCTGCCCCTGCCAGCCCCTGTGGGGCATGGTGCCCCAAATTTCTCTCCCCAGATTTGTGCCCCGAGACAGAACAAGGCACTTTGCCGCAAAGTTCTTGTGATGGGCAGGAGGAGGTGTGACCTTTGGGCAGCACGGCAGAGTGACCGGAGGCTGACAGGAGCCACGCATTCCCTCCAAAGCCATCTGGGAACAACATACTTTGCTTTAACATCAAGGCTAGGTCTCAGTTACAATATTCAGTGGGGTGGGGATAGCTGCTGCTGACATCCCTGGTCTCCATGGCCAGCAAATCCCTGGGGCGAGCGGCAAGGGGTGGCACAGTGGGGCCCTTCCCAGACTTTCTGGGTGCATTGCCAGCAGCAGAGAAACCCCAGGTTATTTATTGCCACCCAAATCTGTGCCTAATTCAGCCAAGAAGAAGCAGCTGATGAGCTCTTCTACAAACAACTGAGTGTAGTCTCAAGATCGCTACCTCTAGTCCTTGTGGGAGACTTCAATTTCCCAGATATAGGCTGGGAGTATAATACAGCAGAAAGGAAGCAGTCCCGGAGGTTCGTGGAGTGTGTGGAAGACAACTCCCTCACACAGCCGGTGAGCGAACTGACAAGGGACGGTGCCCTCCTGGACCTGCTGTTTGCGAACAGAGAAGGACTGGTGGGGGATGTGAAGGTTGGAGGACGCTTGGGGCAAAGCGATCATGAGATGATAGGGTTCTCGGTGCAGGGTGAGATGAAGAAGGTGGATGTTAGCAGAAGAGTCGCCCTCAAATTTCAGAGAGCAGACTTTGGACTGTTCAGAAGGCTGGTGGGAAAAGTCCCATGGGAGGCGCTCATTGAGGGCAAAGGTGTCCATGAGGGCTGGGCGCTCTTCAAGAAGGAACTCCTAGCAGCTCAGGAGAAAGCAGTCCCCAAGTTCCGGAAAAGTAGCCGGCGGGGTAAGAAACCAGCATGGCTGAGTATGGAGGTCCGAAGAGACATCAATAGGAAGAGGAGGGTCTACGACCTCTGGAGGAAGGGGCAGGCATCCTGGGTGGACTATAGGTAGGAGGCGAGAACGTGCAAGGAAAAAGTCAGGAGGGCTAAGGCCCAACTAGAAATGCGATTGGCCAAGACTGTGAAAGACAACAAAAAGTCTTTCTACAAATACATCAACAGGAAAACGTGGACTAGGGAGAATCTCCAGTCCCTATAAGATGCAGAGGGAACAAGAGTAACAGGGGACGAAGACAAGGCTGAAGTGCTCAATGCCTACTTTGCCTCAGTCTTTAACAGTAAGGAAAATTGTTCCCTCTGTGCACAACCCCAGGGGTTGGAAGAGAAGTATGAGGTTCCCAAGGTCTGAGAGGAGGTGGTTAGAAACTTGCTTGCCCGGCTAGATGCCCACAACTCCATGGGGCTGGATGGAGTCCACAGAGTTTTGAGGGAACTGGCGAATGTGCTGGCCAAACTCCTTTCCATCATCTTCAAACAATCCTGGATGACTAGGGAGGTTCCACTGGAATGGAGGCTGGCTGATGTCGTGCCCATCTATAAGAAGGGGCGCAGGGAGGATCCGGGGAACTACAGGCCTGTCAGTCTGACCTCGGTACCAGGGAAAGTCATGGAGCGGGTGATCTCGAGTGCTATCAAGAAGCACTTGCAAGAGAACCGAGTGATCAGGCCCAGTCAACACGGGTTCATGAAAGGCAGGTCTTGCCAGACTAATCTGATCACCTTCTATGACCAAGTGACTAAACTCTTGGACGAGGGAAAGGCTGTGGATGTGGATTTCCTGGACTTTGGAAAGCCTTTGATAGAGTTTCTCGTAGCATTCTGCTTCGGAAACTGTCGGCCTCTGGCCTGGATGGGTGCACACTCTCCTGGGTGAAAAACTGGTTGAATGACCGGGCCCAGAGGGTGGTGGGAAATGGAGTTAAATCCAGCTGGAGGCCAGTGACAAGTGGGGTTCCCCAGGGCTCAGTCCTGGGTCCAGTCCTGTTTAATGTCTTTATCAACGACCTGGATGAAGGCATTGAGTGCTCCCTTAGCAAGTTTGCAGATGACACCAAGCTGGGAGGAAGTGTGGATCTGCTGGAGGGTCGGGAGGCTCTGCAAAGGGACCTGAACAGGCTGGACTGCTGGGCTGAGACCAACGGCAGGAGGTTTAACAAGGCCAAATGCCGGGTCCTGCACTTGGGGCACAACAACCCTAAGCAGAACTACAGACTAGGAGAGATCTGGCTGGAAAGCTGCCAGGAGGAGAAGGACCTGGAGGTGCTCATTGAAAACCGACTGAACATGAGCCAGCAGTGTGCCCAGGTGGCCAAAAAGGTCAATGGCATCTTGGCTTGGATCAGGAACGGCGTGACCAGCAGGTCCAGGGAGGTTTATTCTCCCCCTGTACTCAGCACTGGTGAGACCGCACCTCGAGTACTGTGTTCAGTTCTGGGCCCATCACAAAGAGGGATGTTGATGCTCTGGAGCGAGTCCAGAGAAGAGCAACAAAGCTGGTGAAGGGGCTGGAGAACAATTTTATGAGGAGCGGCTGAGAGAGCTGGGGTTGTTCAGCCTGGAGAAGAGGAGGCTGAGGGGAGACCTTATTACTCTCTACAACTACCTGAAGGGAGGTTGTGGAGAGGAGGGTGCTGGCCTCTTCTGCCAAGTGACAGAGGACAGGACGAGAGGGAATGGCCTAAAGCTCCGCCAGGGGAGATTTAGGCTTGAGATTAGGAAAAAGTTCTTCACGGAGAGGGTGGTTAGGCATTGGAACCGTCTGCCAAGGGAGGTGGTTCAGTCACCGTCCCTGGAGGTGTTTAAGGTGAGGGTGGATGAGGTGCTTAGGAGCATGATTTAGGGACTGGTGGGAATGGTTGGACTCGACGATCCAGTGGGTCTCTTCCAACATGGTCATTCTGTGATTCTGTGTGTGATTCCATCCCCTGTTGCATCTCTTTCTGCTCCATCTGGTGCATCTGCTGTTGCATATGCTGCTGCTTCATCTCCTTCTGAAGATTCTGCTGAATCTACTGCTGAACATGCATCCCCGGCTGCATTTCCTGCTGCTGCATCTCCCGCTTCATATCCTACCGCGTCTCCTCCTGCAGCATATCTTGCTGCATTTCCTTCTGCTGCATGTCCTGCTGCATCATCTGCTGCAGCACCTTCTGCTGCTACATCTCCTACTGAATCTGCATCTCCTGATGCATCTGCTGCTGCATCTATTGCTGCTACATCTGCTGCCTCTGCAGGTGCATCTGCATCATCTGCTGCTGCATCATTTGCTGCATTACCTCCAGCTGATTAATCAGCTGCTCCATTTCCTGATGCTTCATGTACTGCTGCATCTCCTGCTACACTTGCTGCTTCTGCATCTCCTTCTACTTGATATCCTCCTGCATCTCCTGCTGCTGCATCTGCTGCTTCATCTCCTGCTGCATCCTCTGCAGATGCATCTGTGGATGCATCTGCAGAAGCATCTCCTTTTCCTTCTGCATCTGATGCTCAATCATCTACGGATGCACCTAGTGCTTCTGCATTTCAGCTGCATATCCTGTTGAAGGCATCGGCGGCTGCATCTCCTGCTGAATATCCTGTTGCACTTCCTGCTGTAACTGCTGATGCTTATGTTGCTATTTCATCTGCTGCTGTATCTCCTGCTGAATCTTCTTCTGCAGAATCTCCTCCAGAATCTCCTGCTACAATTCCTGCTGATGTATCTCCTGCTGCATCTCTTACTGCATCCCCTGCTACTGAATCTCCTTCAATATCTCCTGCTGCATCTCCTGCTGCATTTTCTACTGAATCTCCTGCTGCAGAATCTGCTGATGCATTTCCTGCTGATGCATCTCCTTCTGAATCTCCTGCTGCTGCAATTCCTGCTGAATCTGCTGCTGCCTCTGGTGCGGCTGCATATTTATTTACTGCATATCCTGCTGCTGCATCTCCGGCTGCTGCATCTCTTTCTGCTACATCTCCTTCTGCATCTCCTGCTACAGCATCTCCTGCTGTATCTGCTGAATTTGCTGTTGCATCTGCTGCTTCTTCATCTCCTGCTGCATCTCCTGATAGGTCTCCTGCTGCTGCATCTGCTGTTGCATCCTCTTCCACTGCATCTGCTGCTGCATCTGATGATAATTTCTCTTTTGCTGCATTTACGGCGGCTGCATCTCCTGCTATATTTCCTTCTGCTGCATCTTCTTTACTTCATCTACTACTCTGCACTTCCTGCTGCTGCATCACCTCCTTCTGCATCTCAGGCTGAATCGCCTGTAGCGTCTCCTGCTTCTTCATCCCCTGCTGCTACATCTCCTAGTGCATATGATGCTGCTGCATCTGCTGTTACTTCTGCTGCTGCTGCATTCCCTGCTGCATCTCCTGATGCTGCAGCTCCTTCTGCATCTCCTTCTGTGTCTCCTGCTACTACATTCCCTGCTGCTGCATTTCCTGCTTTATCTCCAGATGCTGCAACTCCTTCTGCATCTTCTGCTGATGCATCTCCTGCGGAATCTGCTGCTGCTGCATCTTCAGTTGCATCTGCTTCTGATGCATCTGCGGCTACATCTCTGCTGCTGCATCTCTTGCTGCATTTCCTGCTTCATCTGCTGATGCAACTGCTCCTGCTCTATGTCCTGCTACATCTCGTCATCCTATCTCCTGCTACATATCCTGCTGCTGCATCGCCTAATACATCTCATGATAATGCTTCATCTCCTGCTACTGCATCTCCTGCTGCACCTATTGCTGCTGCATTTCCTTCTGCATCTTCTGCTGCTGCATCTCCTGCTGATGGGTCTGATGCAGCATCTCTTGCTCTTACATCTCCTCCTGCTGCATTACCTGCTTCTGTATATACTGCTGCCTTTCCTGCTACTGCATCTCCTTCTGGTGAATCTATTTCTGCATCAACTTCTTCTGAAACTCCTGCTGCTCTATTACCTTCTGCATCGATACCTGCTGCATGTCCTTATTCTGCATCTCCTACTGCTGCATCTGCTTCTGCATCTCCTACTGCTGCATCTCCTGCTAAATCTGCTAAATCTGCATTTCTTGCTGCGTCATCTCCTGCTCTTGCATCTCCTTCTGCTGAATCTCCTCCTGAATCTCGGGCGGCATCTCATGCTGCTACATATCCTGCTACATCCCCTGACGTATCTCCATCTAAATATATGCTTCTTCTGCTGCTGAATATCCTCCTGCTGAATCTGAATTTGTGTAATTGTCCCAAATTCTCGGTAACTGTAACCAAATTTTGAGTACTTGTCTTCTAATTTGTCTCAAAGTTATGGGCAATGGTGATTAAGTCATTAAAATCTTCCACAAGTTTCGTGTATTTGTCTCTACAGTTTTGATAGTTGTGTTCCTACGGAGGGAAATTGTCACCAAACCTTGGGTAATTGACCCCAAATTCTAAGTAATTGTCTCCAATTTTGGCGTAATTGTCTCCAAACGGTGTGTCGTTTTCGACAAATGTTAGGAAATTGTCCCTAAATAGGGGGTCATTTTGCCCCAATTTTTAGTAATTGTCCCCAAATGTTCTGTCGTTTTCCCAAATTTCAGCAATTGTCTCCAAATTTGGGTAATTGTCCCCAAATCCTGAGTAACTGTCTCCAAATTTTGCGTAATTGGCCCAACATGTCTAATAATTTTCCTCAAATTTGGTGTATTTGTCCCCAAGTGGTGGATAATTGTCCACAAATGTCGGATAATTTTCACCCGATTTGGGGTTATTGCCTCAAAATTTTAGGTAAGTTTGCCCAAATTTTTAGTAGTTGTCCCCCCCTTGTTGGGTAATTGTCACCAAATTTTGAGTACTTTTTCCCAAATTTTGAGTCATTCTCTCCAAATTTGGGGTAATTGCCCTCAAATTGTGAGGGCAATTTCAAATTCTCTCCCAATTTTGGGTAATCCTCCTCAAATTTTCGGTAACTCTCTCCAAATTTCGGGAAATTATCCGCAAACTTCGGGTAATTGCCCCCCCAGTTTTGAGGAGCTATCTCAAAACGATGGACATTTTCTCCAAATTTTGTTAATTGTCGCCGGATTTGGGGTAACTGTCACCAAATTTTGAGTCATTTTCACAAGATTTCTTATCGTTTTCATCCAATTTTGTATCATTGTCCCCAAATTAGGGTCACTTTCCTGAAATTTAGAGTAATTGTGCTCATAGGTTTGGTAACTGCTGCAAAATGTGGAGCATTCTCTCAAAATGTTGGGCAACCGTCTCCCACTGTTGGGTAATTGTCCCTAAAATTCTTGTAGTTTGCCACGCATTTTGCATAATTGTCACCAGATTTTGAATAATCCTTATGAAATTTGGGGTAAGTGCCTTCAAATTTGGGGTAATTTTGCCACAATTTGTGTAATTCTCTCCATATTTCAGGTAATTGTGGCCAAAAATTTGTGGTAATTGTCGGCAAAATGTTGGTTAATTTGCCATAAAATTTTGAGAAATTGTCCCAAAGTCTTGGGAAATTGCCTCCAAATTTTGAGTATTTTTCCCAAATCCTCTTGTAATAGTCCCCGGGTTGAGGTAAGTGCAACCGAGTTTATGGGAGTTGTCTCAGAATTTTGAGTAACTGTCCCCAAATATCTTGTCATTTACCTCAAATTTTGTGCAGATGTCCCAGATTTCTCTAATTATCCCCAAATGTGGGGTAATTGTCCTCCAATTTTAAGTAATTGCCACAACATTTCTTACGATTTTACCTCGATTTTTGTATAATTGTCCCCAGTCTCGGGTAATTTTCCTCAAGTTTAGAGTAAATGTCTGCAGATTTGGGGTATTTGCCAGCAAAATCTGGACAGTCGTCTCAAAATCAGGCGTAATTTTCCACCAATTTTGTGTAATTGTCCCCAAATCTTGCATCATTTTCTCCAAACCCTGGGTAATTTCCCCCAAATCGAGGTAAATGTCAGACTATTTTGAGTCATGTTCTCCAAATGTTGGGCAATTGTCTCCCAGTTTGGGGTAATTGTCTCAAACTCTTGGGTAATTGTCCTCCAATTTTACGCAATTGTCCACAAACTTTGAGGAATTATCTCCAGATTTTGGGTAAGTGTCCAAAAGTTGGAGTTGGGTTTGGGGTTAGTGTTTTATGGTTAGGGTTAGGGTGTTGTCTCCACATTTGGGGTAATTGTCCCCAAATTTGGGTAATTGTCTCCAGATTTTAAGTCATTTCCTCCAAACTTGGGGTCATTATTCCCCAATTACTCAGTAATTGTGCACAAATTTGAAATAACTGCCTAAAAACTTCTAGTAATGGTCGCCTGCCAGGTTTTGAGTCATTAGCCCCAGATTCGTAATAATCGTCGCAAATTGTTGAGGCGTTTTGCCAAATTCTTAGGCATTGTCTCAAAATTGTGTGTATCTTCCCACAAATTTTGTGTCATTTTCCCAAAAATTTGTGTAATTGTGCCAAATTCTCGGTAACTGTAACCAAATTTTGAGAAATTGTCTTCTAACTTGTCTCAAAGTTATGGGCAATGGTGATTCAAGTCATTAAAATCTTCCACAAGTTTCATGTATTTGTCTCTACAGTTTTGATAGTTGTGTTCCTACGGAGGGAAATTGTCACCAAACGTTGGGTAATTGACCCCAAATTCTAAGTAATTGTCTCCAATTTTGGCGTAATTGTCTCCAAACGGTGTGTCGTTTTCGACAAATGTTGGGGAAATTGTCCCTTATTAGGGGGTCATTTTGACCCAATTTTTAGTAATTGTCCCCAAATTTTCTGTCGTTTTCCCAAATTTCAGCAATTGTCTCTAAATTTGGGTAAATGTCCCCACATCCTGAGTAACTGAGAACTTCTCTAATTATCCCCAAATATGGGGTAATTGTCCTCCAATTTTAAGTAATTACCACAGCATTTCTTATGATTTTACCTCGATTTTTGTATATTTGTCCCCAATCTTTTTTGGGTGTTACGATTAGGTTTAGGGTTAGTTATAGGGTTAAGGTCATGGTTAAGGTTATGTGTAGGGTTAAGGGTAGATTTAGGGTAAGGGTTAGAGTTACAGTTAAGGTTAGGGTTAAGTTTAGATTTTAGGGTTAGTGTTACAGTTAGGCTTTGTTTTGTGGTTAGGGTTAGGTTATGATTAGGGTGAGTGTTAGTGTTAGGTTTCGGTTTAATGTTAGCGTTATGGTTAGGGGTTAGTGTTAGTGTTATGGTTAAGGTTAGAGTTAGTGTTAGGTGTTAGTGTTAGGGTTAGTTTTAGGTTAAGTTTATGGCTAGATTTAGGATTTGGATTAGGGTTAGTTTTAGGGTTTGTGTTGGGTTAGGTTTAGGGTTAATGTTAGAGTTAGGTATAGGTTTAGGATTAGGGGTTTAGGGTTAATGTCATGTTTAGGGTTAGGGTCGGTCCAATATTAAAATAAGGGTTAGTTTTAGGGTTAGGTTTAATGTCCCTTTAGGGTTAGGCAATTAGTGTTAGGGCCATTTGGGTTAGTGTTAGGGTAAGGATGAGATTTATGTTTCGGTTTAGTGTGGGCCCACGATTAGGATAAGTGTTAGAATTATGGTGAATGTTATGTTTATGGGTTAGGGTTAGGGGTTAGGGTTTTGTGTTAGTGTTTGCATTAGTGTTAGTGTTATTTTTGTGTTAGTGTTTAGGGCAAGGCTTAGGATTTGGATTAAGTTTCAGATCAGACTTAGTTTTTGGGTTAGAGATTAAGGTTAGGTTTAGGTTTAGGATTGGACTTTAGTTGTAGAATAAGGGTTAGGATTAGGGTTATTTTTAGGGTTAGGGTTAAGAGTTATGTTTAGGGTTAGGGTTTGGATTAGAGTTAGGGATAGGGTTAGGTTTAGGGGGTTAGGATTAGGGTTAAGGTTAGGGTTAAGTTTAGATTTAAGGTTAGGGTTACGATTAGTTTTAGTATTAGGTGTAGTGTTTAGGGCAAGTTTTAGGGTTCGGATTAAGTTTCAGGTTACGCTTAGTTTTTGAGTTTAAGATTAATGTTAAGTTTAGGATTAGAATTTAGATTTAGAATAAGGGTTAGGATTAGGGTTATTGTTAGGGTTAGGGTTAAGAGTTATGTTCAGAGTGAGGGTTTGGATTATAGTTAGGGATAGGTTTAGGGTTAGGGTTAGGTTTGGGTTAGAGTTAGGGTTAGGATTAGGGTTAGGCATTAGTGTTAGGGTTAGGTTTGGGTTAGGTTTAGGGTTAGGGTTATTGTTAGTGTTAGGGTTAGGGCTGGGTTACGTTTAGGGTTAGGTTTGGGTTAGATTTAGGGTTAGGATTAGGGTTAGGCATTAGTGTTAGGGTTAGGTTTGGGTTAGGTTTAGGGTTAGGGTTATTGTTAGTGTTAGGGTTAGGGCTGGGTTACGTTTAGGGTTAGGGTTAGGGTTAGAGTTATGGTCAGGGGTTAGGGTTAATGTTAATGTTAAGGTTATGGTTTAGGTTTAAGGTTAGTGTTAGGGTTATGGTTTAGGTTTAGTGTTAGGGTTAATGTTGGGTTAGGGTTAGGGTTAGATTTATGTTTAGGTTTAGGGTGGGCCCACTATTAGGATAGGGTTTAGAGTTATGCTGAAGTGCAATGTTTATGGGTTAGGTTTTGGGGGTTAGGGTTAGGGGTTAGGGTTTTGTGTTAGTGTTTGGATAAGGGTTTGTGTTAGTGTTGGGGTTAGTGTTTAGGCAAGGTTTACGGTTAGGATTAAGTTTCAGGTTAACCTTAGTTTTTGGGTTAGAGATTAAGGTTATGTTTAGGATTAGGATTAGATTTTAGTTGTAGAATAAGTGTTAGATTTAGGGTTAGTGTTAGGGTTAGGGTTAAGGGTTATGGTTAGGGTTCGGTATCGGATTAGGTTTAGGGTTAGGGGGTTAGTGTTAGTGTTAAGGCTAGGGTTAGGTTTAGTGTTATGGTTTGGGCTAGGGTTTAGGGTTAGGCTTATGGCTAGTGTTAGTGTTAGGGTTACCGTTAAGATTAGGCTTAGTGTTAGTATTAGGTTTAGGGTTGGATTAGTGTTAGGGTTAGGGTTTTAGGGTTAGTGTTAGGGTTAGTGTTAGTGTTAGGCTTAGGGTTATGTGTAGGGTTGGGTTAGCGTTACGTGCCATTAGCGTTAGCGTTAGGGTTACGCCATTAAGCTTAACGTCATTTGGGTTAGGATTAGATTTAAGTTTATGGTTAGGGTTATGGTTAGATATATGTTTAGGTTTAGGGTCCACCATTAAGATAAGGGTTAGAGTTATGGTTAATTGTTATGTGTATGGGTTATGGTTAGGTGTTTGGGTTAAGGGTTAGGGTTTTGTGTTAGTGTTTGGATTAAGGTTAGTGTAGTGTAGTGTTTAGTGTTTAGGGCAAAGTTTAGAGTTAGGATTAAGTTTCATGTTAGGCTTAGTTTCCGGGTTAGAGATTAAGGTTAGGTTTAGGTTTTGGATTAGAATTTAGTTGTCGAATATGGGTTAGGATTAGGATTAGTGTTAGGATTAGGGTCAAGAGTTAGTTTTAGGATTAGGATTTGGATTCGGGTTAGTGATAGAGTTAGGCTTAGAGGGTTAGGGTTAGTGTAGGTTTAGGGTTAATGTTAGGGTTAGGGTTAGGGTCATGATTAAGGTATGGGTTAGAATTAGGGGTCGGTTAAGGGTTAGGGTTAGTGTTAAGTTTAGGGGTTAGGGTTAGGGGTTTAAATAATTCTTAGGTTTAGAGGTAGGGTTATGGTTGGGTGTTAGGGGTAATGTTAGTGTCAGGGTAATGGTTTAGGGTTAGGGTTAGGTTTAGGGTTGGTTTAGGCTTAGGTTTAGGTTTAGAGTTATGGTTCGGTTTAGGGTTAGGAGTTAGGTGCAGGCTTAGGGTCAGGGTTAGGGTTAGGGTTAAAAGTTAGGGTTAGGTTTGGATTAGTATTAGGTTCAGGGTTAGGGTTGGATTAGTATTAGGTTCAGGGTTAGGGTTAGGGTTAAGTTTAGGGTTATGTTTAGTGTTAGGGTTAGGGTTAGTGTTTGGGTTAGGGTTAATGTTAGGGTTAGCTGTTAGGGTTAGGGTTAGTGTTAGATTTTGGTTAGGGTTAGGGTTAGGGTTAGGGTTAGTGTTAGATTTTAGTTAGGGTTAGGGTTAGGGTTAGGGTTAGGGTTAGATTTATGTTTATGATTAGGGTGGGCCCACCATTAGGATATGGGTTTGAATTATAGATAAGTGTTATGTTTATGGTTTAGGGTTAATGTTTATCGTTTTGTGTTAGTGTTTGGATTAGGGTTAGTGTTAGTGTTGTGTTTAGTGTTTAGGACAAGGTTTAGGACTAGGATTATGTTTCAGGTTTGGCTTAGTTTTTGTGTTATAGATTAAGGTTAGGTTTAGGTTTAGGATTAGACTTTACTTGTAGAATAAGTTTTAGGATTAGGGTTAATGTTAGGGTTAGCGTTAAGAGTTATGATTTGGGTTACGGTTTGGATTAGGGTTAGGGATATGTTTAGGGTTAATGGGATATGTGTTAGTGTAAGGTTTAAGGTTTGGTTTAGGGTTATGGTTAAGGTCAGGGGTTAGGGTTAGTGTTAGGGTTAGTTTTAGGGTTGGGTTACGGTTAGGGTAAGGGTTAGGTTTAGGGTTAATGTTAGGGGTTAGGATTAGTGTTAGGGTTAGAGTTAGGGTTAGGGGTTACGGTTAGGGTTAGGGTAAGTGTTAGAATTAGGCTTATGTGTTTAGGGTTAGTGCTAGGTTTATGGTTAGGGTTAGGGCTAGAGTTAGGATTCGGCTTAGATTCAGTGTTAGCGTTACAGTTTGGTTAGTGTTAGGGTCAGTGTTAGTGTTTGGGTTAGTGTAATGTATTGGGTTAGGGTTAAAGGGTTAGGGTTAGTGTCCTGTTTAGGGGTAAAGTCGGTCCAAAATTAAAATAAGGGTTAGTTTTAGGGTTAGGTTTAGTGTGTCATTAGGGTTAGTGTTAGGGTAAGGATTAGGGTCATTAGGGTTAAGATTAGTTTTAGGGTTAGGTTTTAGGATTAGGGTTAGGGTTAAATTTAGGGTTAGGTTTTGGTTTAGGGTTAAATACTTAGTGTTAGGGTTAAGGTTAGGATAAGGGTTATGGTTAGGATTAGGAGTTAGGGTTAGGATTACGGTTAGGGTAAGTGTTACAGCTAGGGTTAGTGTTAATGCTAGGTGTTAGGGTTAGTGTTAGGGTTAAAGTTAGGGTAAGGATTTAGTGCTAGGGATAATATTAGGGTTAGGGTTGGGTTATTGTTAGTTTGATATTTAGTGTTAGGGTTCGGTTTAGGGTTAGATTTGGGTTAGGGTTAGGTTCAGAGTTACGGTTAGGGTTAGGGTTAAGGTTTATGGTTAGGGTTAGTGTTAATTTTAGGGTTAGTTTTTAGGGTTAGGTTTAGGGTTAGAGTAAGTGTTATTGTTAAGCTCATCAGGGTTAGGGTTAAGGGTAAGGTTAGTGTTAGGTTTGGGTTTAGGGTTAAGAGTTAGGGTTACGGTTAGGATTAGAGTTAAGTTTGAGTTAGGATTAGGGTTAGAGGTTAGATTTAGGTGTTAGTGTTAGGGTCATTGTTAGCATTAGTGTTAGGGTTAGTGTTAGGGTTGGGTTAGTGTTAGGGTTAGGTGTTAGGGTTTGGGTTTGGGTTGGGGTTGTGTTAGGGATGTGGTTATGGTTAGGTTTAGCGTTAGGGATATGGTTACGGTTAGGTTTAGGATTAGGGTTGTTAGGTTTAGGGTTATGGTTACTGTTAGGGTTGTGTCAGGGTTAGGGTTAGGGTTAAAGGTTATAGTTAAGCGTTAGAGTTTGTGTTAGGTTTAGGGTTAGGGTTAGGATTAGGGTTAGGGTTAGGGTTTGGGTTTATGGTTAGTGTTAATATTAGGGTTAGGTTTAGGGTTAGGTTTAGGGTTAAAGTTAGGTTTAGTGTTAGGTTTAGGGTTAGGTTTAGATTTATGTTTAGTCTTAGGGTGGGCCCACCATTAGGATAAGTGTTAGAATTATAGTTAAGTATTATTTTTATTGGGTTAGGGTTAGGGGTTATGGTTAGGAGTTAGGGTTTTGTGTTAGTGTTTGGATTAGGGTTATTTTTAGTGTTGAGGTTAGTTTTTAGTGTAAGGTTTAGGGCTAGGATCAAGTTTCAGGTTTGGCTTCTTTTTTGTGTTAGAGATTAAGGTTAGGTTTAAGTTTAGGATTAGGCTTTAATTGTAGAATAAGGGTTAAGATTAGTGTTAGTATTAGAGTTAGGGTTAAGAGTTATATTTAAGGTTAGGGTTTGGATTACTGTTAGGTTTATGGTTAGGGTTAGGGGGTAAGCGTTAGTGTTAGGGTTAGTGTTATGGTTAGGGTTGGGATAGGGTTAGTGTGCCATTAGGATTAGGGTCATTTGGGTTAGGGTTATTGTTAGGGTTAGGGTTAGGGTTAGGATTAAAGTTAGTGTTAGGGTTAGGGGTTATTGATAGGGTTAGGTTTATTAAGGTTAGGGTTAGGGTTAGGGTTACGTTTACGGTTAGGTTTACGGTTAGGGTTGGGTCAGGGTTAGGGTTAATGGTTAGATTTAGGTGTTAGCGTTAGGGTTAGGGTTTGTGTTAGGGTTAGGGATATTGTTATTGTTAGGTGTTATGGTTAGGGTTAAGGTTAGGGGTTAGGGTAAGTGTTAGTGTTAGGGTTAGGTTAAGGGTTAAAATTAAGGTTAGTATTAGGGTTAGGTTTAGGGTTAGATTTATCTCTAGATTTATGGTGGGTGCACTCTTAGGATAATGTTTAGAATTACAGTTAAGTATTATGTTTATGGGTTAGGGTTAGGTGTTAGGTTTAAGAGTTTTTGTTTTGTTATAGTGTTTGGATTAGGGTTAGTGTTAGTGTTGGGGTTAGTGTTTAGGGCAAGGTTTGGGGCTAGCATTAAGTTTAAGGTTAGGCTTATTTTTCGTGTTAGAGATTAAGGTTAGGTTTAGGTTTTGGATTAGACTTTAGTTGTAGAATAAGGGTTAGTATTAGGGTTAGTGTTAGGGTTACGGTTAAGGGTTATGTTTAGGGTTAGGGTTTTGATTAGGGTTAGGTTTAGGGTTAGATTTAGGGTTTGGATTAGATTTAGGGATAGGGTTAATATTGGGGGTTAGGGTTAGTGTTATGGTTACAATTAGGGTTAGTGTTATGGTTAATTTTGGGTTAGGGTTAGTGTGCCATTAAGGTGAGGGTTAGTGTTAGGCCATTAGGCTTAGGGTCATTTTGGTTAGGGTTAGATTTAGGGTAAGGGTTAGGGCTAGGTTTAGGGTTAGTGTTTGTTTTAGGGTTAGACTTGTGTTAAGAGTAGGGTTAGGGTTAGGGGTTAGATTTAGGTGTTAGATTTAGGGATGGGATTAGGGGTAGGGCTAGGATTAGGTTTGGGGTTAGGTTAAAGGTTTAGGGTTATTATTAGAGTTAGTGTTAGGATTAGGGTTATGGTTGGGTTAGGATTAGGGATAGGGTTAGAGTTAGGTGTTAGGGTTAGTGTTAGGGTTAGGGACAAGGTTAAGTATACTGTTAGGGTTGGGTTAGTGTTATGGTTAGGTGTTAGGGTTTGTGTTAGGGTTACAGTAAGTTTTAGGGATAGGGTTAGGTATAGGGTTAGGGTCGTTAGGGTTAGGGTTATGTTTAGAGTTAGGGTTAGGGTTATGTTTAGAGATAGTGTTAGGTTTAGACTTGGGCTTAAGGGTTAGGATTAGGGTTAGGGATAGGGTTAGGGTTCTGGTTAGGGTTTGGTTAGAGATAGGGTTATGGTTAGTGTTAGGGTTAGGTGTTATGGTTAGGGTTAGGGTTAAGTTTTGGTTAGGGTTGGAGTTAGGGGTTATGGTTAGGGTTATGGTTAGGGGTTAGTGTTACAGTTAGTGTTAGGGTTAGGTTTGGGTGTTACGATTAGGGTTAGGGTTAGTGATAGGGTTAAGGTCATGCTTAAGGTTATGGGTAGGGTTAGGGTTTAGGGGTAGATTTAGGGTAAGGGTTAGAGTTAGAGTTAGTGTTAGGGTTAGGGTTAGGCTTTGTTATGTGGTTAGTGTTAGGGGTTATGATTAGGGTGAGTGTTAGGGTTAGGTTTAGGTTTAATGTTAGCGTTAGAGTTAGGGGTTAGGGTTAGGGTTAGGGTTAGGGTTAGGGTTAGGGGTTAGGTATAGTGTTACTGTTAGGGTAAGGGTTAGGGTTAGTGTTAGTGTTAGGGTTAATATTAGAGGTTAGGTTTAGGGTTAAGGTTAGTGTTAGTGTTAGATGTTAGTGTTAGGGTTAGTTTTAGGTTAGGTTTATGGCTAGATTTAGGATTCGGGTTAGATTTAGTGTTAGGGTTTGTATTGCGTTAGGTTTAGGGTTAGTGTTAGCGTTAGGTATAGGTTTAGGATTAGGGGTTTAGGGTTAATGTCATGTTTATGTTTAGGGTCGGTCCAATATTAAAATAAGGGTTAGTTTTAGGGTTAGGTTTAGTGTCCCTTTAGGATTCGGCAATTAGTGTTAGGGCCATTTGGGTTAGTGTTAGGGTAAGGATTAGATTTATGTTTCGGTTTAGTGTGGGCCCACGATTAGGATAAGTGTTAGAGTTATGGTGAATGTTATGTTTATGGGTTAGGGTTAGGGGTTAGGGTTAGGGGTTATGGTTTTGTGTTAGTGTTTGTATTAGTGTTAGTGCTGGGGTTAGTGTTTAGGGCAAGGCTTAGGATTTGGATTAAGTTTCAGATAAGTGTTAGTGTTATGGTTAAGTGTTATGTTTATGGGTTAGGTTAGGGGTTAGGGTAAGTAGTTAGGGTTTTGTGTTAATGTTTGCATTACGATTTGTTTTAGTGTTAGGTGTAGTTTTTAGGGCAAGTTTTAGGGTTCGGATTAAGTTTCAGGTTATTGTTAGTTTTTGAGTTTAAGATTAATGTTAGGTTTAGGATTAGACTTTAGTTTTAGAATAAGGGTTAGGATTAGGGTTAGTGTTAGGGTTAGGGTTAAGAGTTATGTTCAGAGTGAGGGTTTGGATTATAGTTAGGGATAGGTTTATGGTTAGGGTTAGGTTTGGGTTAGAGTTAGGTTTAGGATTAGGGTTAGGCATTAGTGTTAGGGTTAGGGTCGGGTTAGGTTTAGGGTTAGGGTTAGGGTTATTGTTAGGGTTAGGGTTGGGTTACATTTAGGGTTAGGGTTAGTGTTAATGTTAAGGTTATGGTTTAGGTTTAAGCTTAGTGTTAGGGTTATGGTTTAGGTTTAGTGTTAGGGTTAGTGTTGGGTTAGGGTTAGGGTTAGGGTTAGATTTATGTTTAGGTTTAGGGTGGGCCCACTAGTAGGATAAGGTTTAGAGTTATGCTTAAGTGCAATGTTTATGGGTTAGGTTTTGGGGGTTAGTGTTGGTGGTTAGGGTTTTGTGTTAGTGTTTGGATAAGGGTTTGTGTTAGTGTTGGGGTTAGTGTTTAGGCAAGGTTTACGGTTAGGATTAAGTTTCAGGTTAACCTTAGTTTTTGGGTTAGAGATTAAGGTTATGTTTAGGTTTAGAATTAGATTTTAGTTGTAGAATAAGGGTTAGATTTAGGGTTAGTGTTAAGGGTTAGGTTACAGATTAGGGTTAGGGGGTTAGTGTTAGTGTTAAGGCTAGGGTTAGGTTTAGTGTTATGGTTAGGGTTAGGGTTTAGGGTTAGGCTTATGGCTAGGGTTAGTGTTAGGGTTACCGTTAAGATTAGGCTTAGTGTTAGTATTAGGTTTCGGGTTGGATTAGTGTTAGGGTTAGGATTTTAGGGTTAGTGTTAGGGTTAGTGTTAGTGTTAGGCTTAGGGTTATGTGTAGGGTTGGGTTAGCGTTACGTGCCATTAGCGTTAGGGTTAGGGTTACACCATTAAGCTTAACGTCATTTGGGTTAGGATTAGATTTAAGTTTATGGTTAGGGTTATGGTTAGATATATGTTTAGGTTTAGGGTCCACCATTAGGATAATGGTTAGAGTTACGGTTAATTGTTATGTGTATGCGTTATGGTTAGGTGTTTGGGTTAAGGGTTAGGGTTTTGTGTTAGTGTTTGGATTAAGGTTAGTGTAGTGTAGTATTTAGTGTTTAGGGAAAGGTTTAGATTTAGGCTTAAGTTTCATGTTAGGCTTAGTTTTTGAGTTACAGATTAAGGTTAGGTTTAGGTTTAGGATTACACTTTAGTTGTAGAATAAGTTTTAGCATTAGGGTCAGTGTTAGGATTAGGGTTAAGGGTTATGTTTAGAGTTAGCGTTTTGAATAGGGTTAGGGTTAGGATTAAGGTTTGGGGGTTATAGTTATTGTTAGGGTTAGGGTTATGGTTAAAGTTAGGGGTCAGGGTTAGGGTTAGGTTTAGGGTTAGGGTTAGGGTTAGCGTTAGGGTTAAGTTTAGGATTAGTGTCAGGGTTAGGGTTAAGGTTAGGGTTGAGGTTAGGGTTAGGGTTAGGGCTAGTGTTAGTTTTCGGGTTAGGGTAAGTGTGCCATTAAGGTTAGGGTTAGTGTTAGGGGCAAGGTTTGGGGCTAGCATTATGTTTAAGGTCAGGCTTATTTTTCGTGTTAGAGATTAAGGTTAGGTTTAGGTTTTGGATTAGACTTTAGTTGTAGAATATGGGTTAGGATTAGGGTTAGTGTTAGGGTTACGGTTAAGGGTTATGTTTAGGGTTAGGTTTTTGATTAGGGTTAGGGTTAGGTTTAGGGTTTGGATTAGAGTTAGGGATAGGGTTAAGGTTTGGGGTTAGGGTTAGTGTTATGGTTACAATTAGGGTTAGTGTTATGGTTAATTTTGGGTTAGGGTTAGTGTGCCATTAAGGTTAGGTTTAGTGTTAGACCATTATGCTTAGGGTCATTTTGGTTAGGGTTGGATTTAGGGTAAGGCTTAGGGCTAGGTTTAGGGTTAGTGTTTGTTTTAGGGTTAGACTTGTGTTAAGAGAAGGGTTAGGGGTAGGGCTAGGATTGGGTTTGGGGTTAGGTTAAAGGTTTAGGGTTATGATTAGGGTTATGTTTGGGTTAGGATTAGGTTTAGGGGTTAGAGTTAGGTGTTAGGGTTAGTGTTAGGGTTAGGGATAGGGTTAAGTATACTGTTAGGGTTGGGTTAGTGTTATGGTTAGGTGTTAGGGTTAGTGTTAGGGTTACGGTTGGATTTAGGGATAGGGTTAGGGATAGGGTTAGGATCGTTAGGGTTAGAGTTATGTTTAGAGTTAGTGTTAGGTTTAGACTTGAGGTTAGGGGTTAGGGTTCTGGTTAGGGATCTGGTTAGGGTTCTGTTTAGGGTTTGGTTAGGGATAGGATTACGGTTAGTGTTAGGGTTAGGGTTATGGTTAGGGGTTAGTGGTACAGTTAGGGTTAAGTTTAGTTTTGGGTGTTACGATTAGTGTTAGGGTTACTGATAGGGTTTAGGTCATGCTTAAGATTATGGGTAGGGTTAGGGGTTAGGGGTAGATTTAGGGTAAGGGTTAGAGTTAGAGTTAAGGTTAGGGTTAAGTTTAGGGGTTAGGGTTAGTGTTACGGTTAGGCTTTGTTTTGTGGTTAGGGTTAGTGTTTATGATTAGGGTGAGTGTTAGGGTTAGGTTTAGGTTTAATGTTAGCGTTAGGGTTAGGGGTTAGGGTTAGGGTTAGGGTTAGGGTTATGTTTAGGGTTAGGGATTATTTATAGGGTTACTGTTAGGGTAAGGGTAAGGGTTAGGGTTAGGGTTAGG
>JAUNZM010002485.1:0-53440 GCA_033459285.1 Clamator glandarius | reverse complement strand
GGCATGGGGGGTAACTGGGGGACAGTGATCACAGGGGTGGCACAGAGGTAGGGGGCGCAGAGCAGGCAGCGAGCATGGGGAGGGGAACTGTGGGGTACCAGGCACAGGAGAGGCACTGGGGGGCACCAGGAATGGGGGGCATGGTGAAGGGGGGGGGCACTGGGGGTCCCTGGGGATGGGGGGGCTGAGCTGCTGCCCCCAGGGAGACCGAGGGCGTCCCCAGCACGGCCATCAGGGAGATCTCGCTGCTGAAGGAGCTGAACCACCCCAACATTGTCAAGTGAGGGGGGCACGGGGGGGCTGTGGCCCCTGTGGCTATGGGGTGGCTGTGGGGTGTTGTGGGCTGTCTGTGGGGCAGCTGTGGGGCACCCAGCCCACACGGCTGTACCTGGTGTTTGAGTTCCTGCACCAGGACCCCTGTGGGGTGGCTATGGGGTGGCTGTGGGGCGCAGTGGGGTGGCTATAGGGTGCTGTGGGGCAGCTGTGGGGCACGCAGCCCACACGGCATCTCCGCAGGCTGCCGGACGTGAACCACACGGAGAACAAGCTGTACCTGGTGTTTGAGTTCCTGCACCAGGACCCCTGTGGGGTGGCTGTGGGGCGCAGTGGGGTGGCTATAGGGTGCTGTGGGGCACGCAGCCCAGACGACATCTCCGCAGGCTGCTGGACGTGATCCACACGGAGAACAAGCTGTACCTGGTGTTTGAGTTCCTGCACCAGGACCTCAAGAAGTTCATGGACTCGGCCTCGCTGGGCGGCATCGCGCTGCCCCTCATCAAGGTGTGGGGGAGCCCTGACCTACGGTTTTTTGGGGGTTAAAGTGGGGGTCCTTCCTGCTGACCCCTACCCCGCAGAGCTACCTGTTCCAGCTGCTGCAGGGCCTGGCGTTCTGCCACGCGCACCGCGTGCTGCACCGCGACCTCAAACCCCAGAACCTGCTCATCAACGCTGACGGCGCCATCAAACTGGCCGACTTCGGCCTCGCCCGCGCCTTTGGGGTGCCCGTGCGCACCTACACCCACGAGGTGCGCCTGGGGGGATCCTGGGGGGTGGTCCTGGTGGGGTCAGGAGGGGGCTCCGGGGCTTTAGGGGATCCTGGGGGGCAGGATGGGGCTCAAGGGCTGGAGGGAGTCTCAAGGAGACAGGAGGGGGTTAGTCCTGGGGGTCAGGATGGGGCTCAGGGGCTTTAGGGGATCCTGGGGGGCAGGATGGGGGTCCTAGGGGGTTGAATGAGGGGAGTCCTGGCTGTCAGGATAGGGCTCAGGGGCTTTAGGGGGACCCGGGGTGGGGCAGGATGGGGCTCAGGGGCTGGAGGGGGTCTCAAAGAGACAGGAGGGGGGGATTCTGGGGGGCAGGATGGGGTTCAGGGGCTTTAGGGCATCTGGGGGGGGAGCAAGATGGGGCTCAAGGTCAGGGAAAGGGTTTTGGGGGTCAGGATGGGGGTCCTGGGGGTGGAATGTGGGGGGTCCTGGCCAAGAGGATGGGGCTCCGGGTCTGAAGGGGGTCTCAAGGAGACAGGAGGGAGGGATCTTGGGGGGCAGGAGGGGGCTGAGGGTCTTGGGGGGCAGTATGAGAGTCCTAGGGGGTGGAATGTGGGGGTCCTGGCTGTCAGAAGGGGGTTCAGGGTCTAGGAGAGTCTTGGGAGGCAAGATGGGGGTCCTGGGGGATGGGATGGGGTGGGTCTTGGTTGTCAAGATGGGACTCAGGGGCTTTAGGGGCTCCTGGAGGGGCAGGATGGGGCTCCAGGGCAGGAGGGGGGTGGGTCCTGGGGGCCAGGAGAAGGTTTAGGGGCTGGGTGGGGTCCCAAGGGGACAGGACGGGGGTTGTCCTGGGGGGCAGAAGGGGCTCCAAGGGCCGGAGGGGTCTCAAGAGAACAAGACTGGGGGATCCTAGGGAGCAGGAAGGGGGGGTCCTGGGGGGCAGGAGGGACTCAGGGGATGGTGGACACCTGGTGCCACGGAGTCCCTGTTGGCGCAGGTGGTGACGCTGTGGTACCGCGCCCCCGAGATCCTGCTGGGCTGCAAGTACTACTCCACTGCCGTCGACATCTGGAGCCTGGGCTGCATCTTTGCTGAGATGGTGGGTGCCCGGGGGGCGGCGAAAGGGGGGCCTGGACACCCCCCCGGGGGGCGCTGGGGTTCCTAGGGTCTGCCCAGCTCAGCAACACCAGCTTCCCAGCCCCTCCCGGTGATGCCGTGGCTGCTTGTTCTGGTGACACCGTGGTTTCCCATCCCATCCTCTCCATCCCATCCTCTCCATCCCATCGATCCCATGGCTTTCCCTCCTGTCCTAGTGACACTGTGGCTCCCACCCTATCCCGGTGATGCCATGGTTCCCCCATCCTATCCCTTTCTGGTGACATCACAGCTCCCTGTCCCATCCTGGTGACACCGTGGCTCCTCATCCCATTGGTGCCATGCCTTTCCATCCCATCCCAGTGAAACCACAACTCCCCATCCCATCCCCTGGAGGGACGCGCAGCCCTTGGAGACTCCCCCATTCATCCCTCAGAGGGAACTCCATCCCATCCCTCACAGGAGGTTCCATCTGATCCATCCCTTGGAGGAGACCCCATCCCATTCCTATTCTTTGGAGGAGACCCCATCCTATCACACCCTTGGAAGAGGACCCATCCCATTCCCATTCTTTGGAGGAGACCTCATCCTATCACACCCTTGGAAGAGGACCCATCCCATCCCCTGGAAGGGATCCTCTCCTCTTCCATCCCTTGGAAGAGGCCCCATCCCATTCCCATTCTTTGGAGGAGACCCCATCCTATCACACCCTTGGAAGAGGACCCATCCCATCCCCTGGAAGGGATCCTCTCCTGTTCCATCCCCTGGAAGAGACACCAGCCCATTCTTTGGAGGAGGCCCCATCCCATCCTATCACACCCTTGAAGACCCCATCCCATCCCCTGGAAGGGATCCATCCCATCCTATCGCACCCTGGGAAGAGGCCCCACCCCATCCCATCGCATCCTAGTGCTGCTCTCTCCCAGTCCTGGTGACACGGTGACTCCAGGGCTCCCATCCCGGTGATGCCACCTCATCCCACCCCATCCTGGTGACACTAGCTAGGGCTTCTCATCATGACACCGGCTCCCCATCCTGATGATGCCGTGGCTCCCACCCCATCCTGGTGACTCGGCGGCTCCCGGCTGCAGCCGTGCCGTCCCTGGGGTGCGGAGCACAAGGGGAATAAAGGGGCTTTGTGGGCACGGGGGTCACCCCATCATGTGAGCCCCCCAGTTGGCGTCACGCGGCCTCCGGGCGCTCCTGGTCACACGGGCTCACGGGGTGGGAGCCGGAAAGGACACGGACGAGGCGTTTCGGGGTTCACCGGGACTCAGGGAGGATCTCTAATTGTGTGTCCCCCACCCCAGATCACCCGACGCGCCCTCTTCCCAGGAGATTCAGAGATCGACCAGCTCTTCCGCATCTTCCGGACGCTGGGAACGCCGGATGAGGCGGCGTGGCCAGGAGTTACCTCCATGCCCGACTACAAACCCAGTTTTCCCAAGTGGGCGCGCCAGGATTTCGGGAAGGTGGTGCCGCCGCTGGACGAGGAGGGGCGCAAGCTGCTGGCGGTGAGCTGGGGGGGCCGGGGAGAGGGCTGAGGGAGCGATGGGGACCCCCCCTTCTCACCGCTCCCCATCTCTGCTCCCCCAGCAAATGCTGCACTACGACCCCAACAAGCGGATCTCGGCCAAGGCGGCGCTGGGACACCCCTTCTTCCGTGATGTCACCCATGCCGTCCCCCACCTGCGCCTCTGAGAGTCCAGGAACACCCCCCAGGCTCTGGGAAGAGCCCCCCCCTTCCTTCCCAGCCCCCCACCAGCTGCTGGAGGGCCCCCCAAATCCCCCACCACCCCTGGACTTTTGGCACTTACAGCCCTGCCGGGGGGGCCCTAGGACCAGCACTGTGCCCCCCACCCCATGGGGTTTTGCCCCCCCCCAAGGGGTGCAATGGGGGCTCCCCCCAGAGCCTACCCCTTCCTAAATTTATATTACTGCCCCCCCGCCCCCGCAGCTTTTGTAACTCCTGCAGTTTCGTATTCGGTGTCCGGCTCCATTTCTTGGGGGGGGAGTTGTGTCACCATCCCCCTTGTTGGACCCCTGCCCCTACCCTTTCCACTACAGGTCCCCATACAGCCCCCCCTTCCCCCTATAGACCCCCATGCAGCCCCCCCTTCCCACTATGGACCCCTATGCAGCCCCTCTCCCCATATAGACCTCCCTACAGAACCCCCCCTCCCCACTACAGCCCCCCATATAGCCCCTCCTTCCCACCATAGACCCCCTTACAGCCTCCTCTTCCCACTATAGGTCCCCATACAGCACCCCCTTCCCACTATGGACGCCCATGCAGCCCCTCCTTCCCCCTATAGACCCCCATGCAGCCCCTCTCCCCATATAGACCTCCCATACAGGCCCCCCCTCCCCACTACAGCCCCCCATATAACCCCTCCTTCCCACTATAGACCCCCTTACAGCCCCCCCTTCCCACTATAGAACCCCATGTAGCCTCTCTCCCCATATAGACCTCCCATACAGGCCCCCCCTCCCCACTACAGCCCCCCATATAGCCCCTCCTTCCCACTATAGACCCCCTTACAGCCCCCCCTTCCCACTATGGACCCCCATGCAGCCCCTCCTTCACCCTATAGACCCCCATGCAGCCTCTCTCCCCATACAGGACCCCCCATACAGCGCCCCCCCTCCCCACTACAGCCCCCCATATAGCCCCTCCTTCCCACTATAGACCCCCTTACAGCCCCCCCTTCCCACTATGGACCCCCATGCAGCCCCTCCTTCACCCTATAGACCCCCATGCAGCCTCTCTCCCCATACAGGACCCCCCATACAGCGCCCCCCCTCCCCACTACAGCCCCCCATATAGCTCCTCCTTCCCACTATAGACCCCCTTACAGCCCCCTCTTCCCACTACAGGTCCCCATACAGCCCCTCCTTCCCACTCTAGATCCCTATACAACCTTATCCCCCCCATACAGCCCCCCCTCCCCACTCCAGCCCCCCATACAGCCCCCCCCTCATGCCCATAGGAGCCCCCAGCCCTGTGCCCCCCGCCCCCAATGGGGGCTCCCTGGACCCCGCCTTAGCCACGCCCCCTCCCCGCCCTCGTTTGGCCGCGCCCCCGCCCCATTGGCTACTCTGGACTTGCCAATCACAGAAGGAGTCCCCTCTGATTGGCTGCGGCTGCGCGATTACGTCACTGCCCTCGCAGCCCTGCGCTCCCATTGGTTCCCGCGGCGGCAAGCCCCGCCTCCTGAGATCACCTTATTTGTGGCCGCCCTCTCACCTCTCAGCCCCGTCGCTCACGCCTAAGTTCCGCCCTCCAAGTGACGTCACCGCCTCTCATTGGCCGCGCCGCCGCCCGTCCGCGTATTCTACGGCGCTGATTGGCTCCCTGTGCTGGGCAGGGGCGGGGCTTCTCGAGGCGGCCGCTCCCATTGGCCGCGCGGACCGGAAGTGGCGCGGCCACCGCGCCGCCCATTGGCGGAGCCGCCACCAGGTCCCGCCTGCGCCAGGAGGGTTCGGCGGATCCCCTGTTTGTGCGCTCGGGAGGGGCCGGGACGGGGCAGAGGTACCCGGGGGGATGGGGTGGGGATGGGGCTGGGACATCGGCGGGACAGAGGGGGGGCCGGGGACACCGAGGAGGAGGCCCTGAGACCGGTGGGTGTGCTCGGGGCGGGGATCTGGGGCCTTCGGTACCTCCCCACCCCCGGCCCCGACGCGATCGGGGCTCCACCCGTGTCACCGGTTCCGGGGAACCCCGGTCTGGGGGTTCTGGTAACCGAGAGGTCTCGGTGTGATGGGGAGGATCGATTTAAGGCGGTCCCGAGCTGAGCCTCTCGGTGCATGAGGGAGGGCCCGGTGCCCCGTGGGCTCTCGTTAACCGAGGGGTTCCCGGTGCCCTATAGGAGACCATGCTGTACGAGGGGTTCTCGGTGCCCAGTGAGATCTCGGTAACCGAGGGGTTCCCGGTGCCAGGGGGAGTCTCGGCCGGGGGAGATCCCGATCGGGGGTTCCCGGTGCCCTATTCGAGGCCCTGGAGTACGGGGGGTTCCCGGTAACCGAGGCAGTCGGGGTGCTCAGCGCGGTTCCTGGTGCCCGTAGGGGTCCGGGTGGCTTTCTCGGTAACCGAGGGGTTCCCGGTGTAGGCCAGGCGTTGCCGTCTGTCCCCTGCGAGGCCCCGGTGTGAAAGCGCAGTAGCTGGGGATCACGGACACGACGGGTCTGAGCTGTCCCATGAGCCGGGAGAGGCCCCGGTGTTCCCGGTGGAACCGGATGGGATGTACGGCAGTCGCTTTCCCAGCCTTCCACTGATCCCAGAGCCGGACTCAGCGCTCCCGTGCAGAGCTGAGACTTCCCGAGCTCGGAACAACAGAGGAACCGGCTCATCCGCGGCCTTGGCTGCGTGAAGAAAGAGGGATGGCAAAGCACAGCCCCGGCTCCGGATCCTCATTCCCGGCACTGAAGCCGCCACCACAGGCTGGAGCTGCCTCCCCATCCCGAGCTGCAGCAAGTTTGTGGATGACACTAAGCTGGGTGGAAGCTGGATCTGCTGGAGGGTCAGGAGGCTCCAAAAGGATCTGAACAGGCTGGATCCATGGGCTGAGACCAACGGCAGGAGGTTAACGAGGACAAATGCCGGGTCCTGCACTTGGGGCACAACAACCCTGAGCAGCTCCAGACTAGGAGAAGCCTGGCTGGAAACTGCCTGGAGGAGAAGGACCTGGGGGTGTTGGTTGAACAGGAGCCAGCAGGGGCCCAGGTGGCCAAGAAGGCCAAGGGCATCTTGGCTTGGATCAGAGACGACGTGGCCAGCAGGGCCAGGGAGGTTCTTCTCCCTCTGGACTCAGCACTGGGGAGACCGCTCCTCGAATCCTGGGGTCAGTTGTGGGCCCCTCACCACAAGAAGGATGTTGAGGCTCTGGAGCGAGTCCAGAGAAGAGCAACGAAGCTGGGGAGGGGGCTGGAGAAGAAGAGGAGCAGCTGAGAGAGCTGGGGGGGTTTAGCCTGGAGAAGAGGAGGCTGAGGGGAGACCTCATTGCTCTCTGCAACTCCCTGAGAGGAGGTTGTGGAGAGGAGGGAGCTGGGCTCTTCTCTCAAGGGACAGGGGACAAGATGAGAGGGAATGGCCTCAAGCTCCACCAGGGGAGGTTCAGGCTGGACATCAGGAAAAAATTTTTCAGAGAAAGCGTCACTGGCTACTGGCAGAGGCTGCCCAGGGAGCGGGTTGAGTCCCCTTCCCTGAGGGGTTTAAGGGACGGGTGGACGAGGTGCTGAGGGACATGGGTTAGTGATTGATGGGAATGGTTGGATTCAGTGATCCGGTGGGTCTTTTCCAATCTGATGATTCTATGAGTCGGTGCAGGACAAGGTGCCGGCGTGGAAGAGCTGCCAGCCAAGCACCATTCTCTTGGATCCGCAGCTTGCAGGGCTCCTATCCTGCTCGGGTGGCAGTGCCGGCCCCCCAGTTGCGGGCCTTGTGCCAAGCCAGATCCCTCGATTCCACGTAGGAGTCGCTGGTTGTGCCGGCTCGGAATCCCTCCTGGGTGGCCTTGAGCGTGTCAGGGCTGGAGAGACCAGAAGAGCCAGAGCTCACCGATACCGAGCCGGCAGAGCCCTGGGATCTCAGCCTTTCCTTACCGAGTGATGCCAAACACAGAGAGCCCCGGGATGGCTTCATGTGCTGCTCGGCGGTGTTTGCTGCCTCTGTGCTGGCTCTGGTGTCCCGACACCGCCGTGCGGCAAAGCCGGGGTCTCTCTGTAACCGGGAACCCCCCGCCACGAGGGCGATTGGGCCATAGGAAAAGCAACAGGAAAGCAGTTGGCTTGGCTGTTGCAACCCTCTCCGGTTGCCGCTCTCCTGGCTCCTCCGACTGGCACGGAGAGGCCGTGGGATCGCAGCGGGGATGGAGGGAAGCAGCCTGGCATTCCCCGCGGTACCGGTGTTGCCACCGGCACAACCCTCAGCCAGGAAAGCCTCTACCAGGGCAGTGGATTCATCCCAGCCAGCTCCACCAGCGTGTTCTGTTTCCCACCGTGGATCTTGCCGTGAGCTGTGCCGGCGCGAATGCTCGGTTGTCTCGAGGGACTGCAGATCTTCCGGGGCTCGGAAATCACAGAATCACACAATAACCAAGTTGGAAGAGACCCACCGGATCATCGAGTCTAACCATTCCTATTAAACACTAAACCATGTCCCTCAGCACCTCAATCTCGGCTCACCCCCGAGAAGGTGGATTTAGGTGCTTGTGTCTTTCGGAATCCAGAGAGGAGCCCTGGCATGGGTGGGATTCATGGTGGTTTTGGGATTCGTATCCTGATTAAGGATAATTGGCTCTGGCTGGGATCTCGAGGTCCAGCCGGGCAAAAGGACAGAGCCATCTGGACCTTGGCAGCTCTGGTGGGGACAGAGCCTGGAGTGGCTTCTCCAGCGAAGCCTGGAGCCATCCCGGCAGCCGATGGCATCACTGGAGCAAGTGGCGAGGGAGCAGCTCTTGGAGGAGGAGGATGGAGAGGAAGGTCCATCCAGTGCTGAGAGCTGTGCTGAGCAGCTGGAAAGGTGCAGGGTCCAGCCGGGTGCCCATCGTGGAAGGTCCTGGCTGGATCCTGTCCTTGTGTCCGTGTCCACATGTCCTGAAGGTCCTGGCTGGCCCCTGTCTGTGTGTCCCTGTCCATGTGTCCTAGCAATCCCTGTCTGTGTGTCCCTGTTCGAGCGTCTGAGGGTCCTGGCTCGCCCATGTCCATCTGTCCCCTGTCTGTGTCCCGGAGGTCCTGTCTGGCCCTTGTCTGTGTGTCCCTGTCCACATGTCCTGAGGATCCTGGCTGGCCTCTCTCTGTGTGTCCTTGTCCATGTGTCCCTGTGTGTGTGTCTGGGGGTCCTGGTTGGCCCCGTCTGTGTGTCCCTGTCCATGTGTCCTGGGGGTCCCAGCTGGCCCATGTCTGTGTGTCCCTGTCCATGTGTCCTGGGGGTCCCAGCTGGCCCATGTCCGTGTATCCCTGTCCATGTGTCCTGGGGGTTCCTAGCTGGCCCCATCCACGTGTCTGTGTCCGTATGTTCTGGGGGTCCTGGCTGTCCCGTGTCTATGTGTCCCGGGGGTCCTGGCTGGCCTCGTCTGCATGTCCCTGTCTGTATGTCCTGGGGGTCCTGGCTGGCCCCGCCGTGTGTCCGCAAGGACAGAGGGATCCAGGCTTCCACCCTCGGGATCAGCGCAGGCCCGGCCGTGGCTTGCAGCCTGCGGAAGCGCCTGGCACAGGAGCAGCCTCGGGCAAGGCTGCGGCGCTGCCGGCACCGGGAATTCTGCTCCAAATACTTCAAATACTTGGAAAATCTTCAGCTCTGCCTCTGAGCTGGGAGTGCGGCGCTGGGCAGGAACCATCCCGAGCCGCGTCTGTGCCTGGCTTTGTCCCTCACAAGCTCTCCCGATGGTTTTTGGGATCAAACCATGGAGAACTGGCAGGAGGCTGGTGTCCAAGGCCGGTGCCGGAGACGAAGCAGCCGTGCCAAGGAGTTGGCGTAGCCAGGGCTTTGCTGTGCAGTTTGGGAGATAAGGGTGATCCTGCTTCTCCTGGAGGGCTCTGGGAAGGGCTGGGATCAGTGCCATGTGGGCGCTGTGGTTTCTTTAGCCCTGCTCGTGCCTCCAGGCAGATGGGAAAGAGGAACCGGGAACAGACAGCTTCCCGCGAGCCGTCTCTGCAATCCCCATCCCATTGCCTGCCTGGCTCTGCCACTGCCGATAAATCCTTGGGATTGGGGCCTTACAAGGGAAAATACGCATCCTAGAATAGTTTGAGTTGGAAGGGACCTTAAAGATCATCTAGTTCCAACCCTGCTGCCATGGGCAGGGACACCTCCCACTGGATCAGGGGCTCCAAGCCTCATCCAACCTGGCCTTGAACATCTCCAGGGATGGGGCAGCCACAACTTGGGAACCTGTTCCAGGGTCTCACAACTCTCATGGTGAAGAAATTCTTCCTTATATCAAGCCTAAATCTTCCCCTCTCCAGTTTATCCCCATTGCTCCTTGTCCTGTCACCACAAGCCTTTGTGAACAGTCCCTCCCCAGCTTTCTTGGAGCCCCTTCAGGTACTGGAAGGTCTCTATAAGATCTCAAAGCCTTCTCTTCTCCAGACTGAGCAACCCCAACTCTCTCAGCCTGTCCTTGTATGGATGATCCTCCAGCCCTCTCTGCCCGATGGTCCTTGGGTTCTATCTTCTCCGAGCACCCACCCCACGGATCCAGGGAGCCTTGACGTTCCCTGTGGGTTTCAGGAAGCTGCGGTGTTCTAGGTGCTGTGCTCGATCCCACCGGTGCCTGGATTGGAGCAGGCAGGGATGAGGGTGCTGGAATGGGTCCAGAGGAGGCTGCAAGGATGATCTGAGGGTTGGAGCACCTCCCGTACGAGGACAGGCTGAGAGAGTTGGGCTTGTTCAGCCTGGAGAAGAGGAGGCTCCGAAGGGATCTCATAGCGACCTTCCAGTACTTGAAGGGGCTACAAGAAAGCTGGAGAGGGGCTGTTCACAAAAGCTTGTGGTGATGGGATGAGGAGCAATGGGGATGAACTGGAGAGGGGCAGAGTTAGATGAGGTATTAGGAAGAATTTCTTCACAATGAGAGTGGTGGACACAGATTCCCAAGGAAGTTGTGGCTGCCCCATCCCTGGAGGTGTTCAAGGCCAGGTTGAATGAGGTTGGAACTGGATGATCTTTAAGGTCCCTTCCAACCTAAACCCTTCTATGAGGTGCTGGGAGGGAGATTCACTCTGCCCCCCCAGCTCAGGCAGCTCCGTCGTGGGAAACAAAACCAAAACAGGACAAATGCTCCCAAACCTGAGGAACTTGGCGGCGCCGCTGGGGAGTTTGGTTCCAGCTCCTCCTCCCGGCAGCTGAAGTGGTTCTGGCATCTCTCTGGCTGCTGTGTAAACAAGCGCGAGCCAGGCCCGGAGCGGCTCTCGTCCGTGTGTCCCACGAGCACGAGGACTGGGCTGCTGACTCACTCCCAGCTCCTTGGACGCCAGGATCCTCCCGGCTGCTGGCTCCACGCTTGGCTCCTTCCCCGAAATCCCTCAGGAATGGAGAGAGTGGGGCTGTGACCTCGGGGTTTGTGCCCCGTGCTGCTGCGGGCACATAGAGCCAGGGAAATACCTTGTGGAAAGACTCGGATCTGGGGCAAGACCCCAGGGAACGATCCCGTGTCCTGCGGAAGGAGCCCAGGGAATGATCCCGTGTCCAGGGAAAGACCCCAGGGAATGATCCTGCATCTTGGGGAAGGAGCCCAGGGAATGATCCTGTGTCCAGCGAAGGACCCCAGGGAATGAGCCTCTGTCCAGCGAAGGACCCCAGGGAATGATCCTGTGTCCTGGGGAAGGAGCACAGGGAATGATCCCGTGTCCTGGGGAAGGAGCCCAGGGAATGATCCCGTGTCCAGGGAAAGACCCCAGGGAATGATCCTGTATCTTGGGGAAGGAGCCCAGGGAATGATCCTGTGTCCAGCGAAGGACCCCAGGGAATGAGCCTCTGTCCAGCGAAGGACCCTAGGGAATGATCCTGTGTCCTGGGGAAGGAGCACAGGGAATGATCCCGTGTCCTGGGGAAGGAGCCCAGGGAACGATCCCGTGTCCTGGGGAAGGAGTACAGGGAATGATCCTGTGTCCTGGGGAAGGAGCCCAGGGAATGATCTTGTGTCCTGGGGAAGGAGCACAGGGAATGATCCCGTGTCCTGGGGAAGGAGCCCAGGGAACGATCCTGTGTCCATGGAAAGACCCCAGGGAGTGATCCCGTGTCCTGGGGAAGGACCACAGGGAACGATCCTGTGTCCTTCTGAAAGACGCCAGAATGAGGAGCATGTCCCAGCTCGAGGAGGAGGGTATTTTCCCACTGCAGCTCAGCGGAGCACGTTTCCAAGGGCAGGATATGGTCCCAAGAGCTTCGTTTTGATGTGCTGACATCTCTCTCCTCCTTTCAGGACAGGCGAGTGGATCAACAGCCAGCGCCCTGCACCCCCTGTGCCCTGCGCCGACGCCTCGGTGCCTTCGCGGCTCTCCAGATCGCGCCAGCAGCAGCCGCCGGCCATGAGCAGCCGAGGAGCGGCCAGGCCGAACGGGCAGTCCCAAGCCAGTAAGATCTGCCAGTTCAAACTGGTGCTACTGGGGGAGTCGGCGGTGGGGAAATCCAGCCTGGTGCTGCGCTTCGTCAAGGGCCAGTTCCACGAGTACCAGGAAAGCACCATCGGCGGTGAGTTCCCCAAGTGCCCACAGCCCCTCACCCCGAATCCGTCCCTCTTACAGTTCCAAGTGGTGTCCCCAGGGCTCAGAGCTGGGTCCAGCCCTGTTCAGTGTCTTTATCAATGACCTGGATGAAGGCATCGAGTGCACCCTTAGCAAGTTTGGAGATGACACTAAGCTGGGTGGAAGCTGGATCTGCTGGAGAGTCGGGAGGCTCCAAAGGGATCTGAACAAGCTGGATCCATGGGCTGAGACCAACGGCAGGAGGGTTAACGAGGCCAAATGCCGGGTCCTGCACTTGGGGCACAACAACCCCGAGCAGCTCCAGACTAGGAGAAGTCTGGCTGGAAACTGCCTGGAGGAGAAGGACCTGGAGATGTTGGTTGAACAGGAGCCAGCAGGGGCCCAGGTGGCCAAGAAGGCCAATGGCATCTTGGCTTGGATCAGAGACGGCGTGGCCAGCAGGGCCAGGGAGGTTCTTCTCCCTCTGGACTCAGCACTGGGGAGACCGCTCCTCGAATCCTGGGGTCAGTTCTGGGCCCCTCGCCACAAGGAGGATGTTGAGGCTCTGGAGCGAGTCCAGAGAAGAGCAACGAAGCTGGGGAGGGGGCTGGAGAAGAAGAGGAGCGGCTGAGAGAGCTGGGGGTGTTTATCCTGGAGAAGAGGAGGCTGAGGGGAGACCTCATTGCTCTCTGCAACTCCCTGAGAGGAGGTTGTGGAGAGGAGAGAGCTGGGCTCTTCTCCCAAGGGACAGGGGACAGAGTGAGAGGGAATGGCCTCAAGCTCCACCAGGGGAGGTTCAGGCTGGACTTTAGGAAAAAAATTTTTCAGAGAAAGGGTCACTGGGCAGTGGCAGAGGCTGCCCAGGGAGAGAGTTGAGTCACCTTCCCTGGAGGGGTTTAAGGGACGAGTGGACGAGGTGCTGAGGGACATGGGTTAGTGATTGATGGGAATGGTTGGACTCGATGATCCGGTGGGTCTTTTCCAACCTGGTGATTCTATGATTCTTAATTCTTATTAATCCTCGCCCTCCTGTGGCCACGGAGCGGGTGCACCGGCTGAAAATTGGGCTGCAGGCCCCGTCCTGCGCTCTCACAGCTGATACCGCGATGCTAAAGCCATTTTCCCTCTTGGCAGCGGCGTTCCTGACACAATCCGTCTGCCTGGACGACACGACGGTTAAGTTTGAGATCTGGGACACGGCCGGGCAGGAGCGGTACCACAGCCTGGCCCCCATGTACTACCGCGGCGCTCAAGCTGCCATCGTCGTCTACGACATCACCAACCAGGTGAGATCCTGCTCCACACCCCCCGAGGCGGCTCTCGGGGCTCCGGGCAGGGATGAGGGTTCATCCTGGCGATGGGATGAGCCCTGAGATCCCACCTCTGCTCCCAGGAGACCTTCGCGCGGGCTAAGACATGGGTGAAGGAGCTGCAGCGCCAGGCCAGCCCCAGCATTGTCATCGCTCTGGCTGGCAACAAGGCCGATTTGGCCAGCAAAAGGATGGTGGAGTACGAGGTGAGTGCAAAGCTGCTCCTGGCATCCTTCCCTGCCCTGAGATCCCCCAATTCCAGCTTTCCGGAGCCTCATCCGGCTTCTCGGCCGCTCTTCCAGGAGGCACAGGCCTACGCAGATGACAACAGCCTATTGTTCATGGAGACGTCAGCCAAGACGGCGATGAACGTCAATGATCTCTTCCTGGCCATCGGTGAGGGGGCGACAGGGGGATCCAGGGGTGCAGCTTCCGTCCCACAGCGCTCTGGGGAGGCTGGAACAGGGCTGGAGCCCGTCCTGCGCTCCGGTGAGCCTGGCTGTGCCGCGGGCTGCCAGGGAGCTCACCGGGGCAAGGGCAGCTCGAAAGGAAACGGCTCTATGGTCCTGGGGTGGCATCCAGGCCTGGCTGGGGTGGCGTGGGGTGCGGCTCTGGGTGAGGTGGTTCTGGGGTCCCACCAGGGTGACTCTGGGGTCCATCTGGGGTGCTTCTGTGGTCCGGCTGGGATGGATCGTGGTCTGGCTGGGGTGGCTGTGGATGAGGAAGCTCTGGGGTCCATCTAGGGGTGGCTCCATGGTGCAGCCTGGGTCCAACTGGGATGACTCCAGGATCTAGCTGGGCTGGCTCTGGATGCGGTGGCTCTGGAATCCATCTGGGGTGGCTCCGTGATGCAGCCAGGGTCCAACTGGGATGACTCCAGGATCTGGCTGGGCTGGCTCTGGATGAGGTGGCTCTGGGATCCATCTGGGGTGGTTCCGTGATGCAGCCAGGGTCCAACTGGGATGGCTCTGGGATCTAGCCAAGGTGGTTCTGGATGAGGTGGCTCTGGAATCGATCTGGGGTGGTTCCATGATGCAGCCAGGGTCCAACTGGGATGGCTCTGGGATCTAACCAAGGTGGTTCTGGATGAGGTGGCTCTGGGGTCCCACCAGGATGGTTCTAGGGTCCCACCAGGGTGGCTCTCAGGTCCATCTGGGGTGACTCCACGGTGCACCCAGGGTCTAACTGGGATGGCTCCAGGATCTGGCTGGGCTGCCTCTGGATGAGGTGGCTCTGGGATCCATCTGGGGTGGTTCCGTGGTGCAGCTGGGACGGCTTGTGGTCTGGCTGGGATGGTTCTGGTTGAGGTGGCTCTGGGGTCCCACCAGGGTGGTTTTGTGGTGCAGCTGGGATCCAACTGGGATATCTCTGGATAAGGTGGCTCTGGAGTCCCACCAGGGGGACTCCATGGTTCCTTGGGTCCCTTGTGCTGCCGCGGCTCCCGCAAGCGTGAGGCTGATCCGCACCGCGAGCCCCCGTCCCTCTCCCATCTCCCTCGTCTCCCCACAGCCAAGAAGCTCCCGAAGAGCGAGCCGCAGAGCACGAGCGGCGCGGGCGGCCGAAGCCGAGGCGTGGACCTGCACGAGCAGAGCCAGCAGAGCCGGAGCCAGTGCTGTAGCAACTGAGGGGCCACCCAGCCGGACGGCACCTCCGTCCCCGTCCCCCACGTCCCCTCTGTTAACGGCACAGCGACTCCCGGCTGATCCAGCCCCTCCCGAGCTCCCTCCAACCGCACTTTTTAATGCTTCGGAACCACCGCCAAGGCTCCCGGCACCAACCTCCCGACGGCAACGCCACGAAAAGCAGCCGGGGACTCGACTTCCGAGAAAACAAACTCTTCTTCACTTTGTATTATAAGTGCAAATAGCGACCAGATCTTCCGATTCCTCCCTCTCCTTGCTCCGGGAAAAAAACCCCTGCGCCTGCTCGTGGCTCTTTTTCTTCCCTCCCGGAGAGCCGGAGACGGGAGCAGCAGCCTCGCAGGGTCAGGCTGTGGCCAGAGCAGCCGGAGCTTCCGGGAAACACGTTTTTTTCCCAGGGGTCTCACGGATTTCTTCTTCATTTGTACTATTTTCCCCTTTTATTTCCTCTGTTTCGCTGTCGGGAATGGGGGAAGAGCTGCAGCGTCCTTCCCTCCTTCCCCGGTGGCCTTTTTTTTTTTTTTTTTTTTTTTTTTGTGCTGGAGGATTGGAAGTGCCTGGGAAGTTTTTTAGAGGAGAGGGGGAAATAGGTCCCCGCTCGCTCCGATCCCGCCGGCCTCTCCTCTCGCTCCGCGGCGACGGCTCCGCTTTGCACTTTACTCGGGGGAAGGTCCCGATGCACCTTGGCTTCTGCCGTCGCTTCTCTTGGATCCGAGCCCTTTGGGGGCGGCCGACGGGGAAGGAAGCTCCGCGGTTCCGCTTTTCCCTGGGGAGAGTCAGGACGGGCTCCGGTGCTGTCGCGGGGTCCCGGCAGCGGAGCAGAAAGGCCCCATGGAGACCCCCCCCCACTCTTTGGGGGGAGGCAAGCGGCACCCCCGGTGCGTGGAGACCCCCTAAAACCGAGGACACTCCAAATCCAGGGGCTTTTTGGAGCAGGGATGCCTCAAAATCGGGGACAGCCCAGTGTGGGACACCTTAAAAGTGGGGGCGCCCCAAAACCAGGGACATCTTGGAGCAGGGACACCCCGAAGCAGCAGCGTGAGCCCCGGATCCCAGCTCCGGAGTCGCATCCTGCTGCTCCCCGAGCCCCCAGCTCTGTCTGTGGGGCTTCGGGCAGCCGGGGGGTCCCTGTTTGCAGGAGGGGGGGCTGTGGGGCAGAGGGAGCCATCCCGTATGAAGCCCCCACGGTGGGGGCAGAGCCCACAGCCCCCCTCAGCACCAAGTCTGTCTCCTCTCCAGCCAGGGACCCCCCCCAAATCCGTGCCGTGTAGTTAACCAGGGCTCCCCCTTCTCCTCAACTCCTGACGCTGCAGCTTTTCTCTCTTTTTTTTTTTTTTTCTTTTTCTCGCTTCTTCTCTGATAACGATTCTTTATTTTTTTTTTGGCTTTGACGAAGCTCCTCCATCGCATTAATTAACGAGCGCGGTAACAGAACTCAACCGGTGTATTTAATGTAAGTAAAAAACCAAACAACTCGAAAAGAAGGAAAGAAAACCAGCCCTTTGTGTGCTCAGGGAGGGATTTTTGGGGTGGAGGGTTGAATCGATCGCTTCGTGCTCCGGCTGTTGGCATCAAGCAGCAAAAGCGACATCTCTGGCAGCCGCCCGATGCCAACAGGCGGTGTGAGGGCCCTGCCCTGTCCTGATAACGCTTATCGGGGCGGCCAGGGGCGCGGTGGCCCGCGGGTGTTGCTCGCAGCTCGCCCTGGGCGAGCAACGGGACCGGTGCCGCTGGCCCTTTAAGCGCTGCGCGTCGCCGCTTTAACCGAGCGGGCGTTGCCCCTTTAAGCCGCCGCCGATGCGGACCCCGCTGCGAGAAGCCACGCCCACGCCGCACATTAGCGCTACGGTGGGGGCGTGACTTAAAAGTGAGGCCACGCCCCCGCACTCCCCCCACTCTTAAAGCGGCAGCGCCAGGCGCTGGGTGCGTTACCGGAGCCGTTAACGCAGGTGCGTGGAGGGGAGAACCGGGACCGCGATGGGGCTGGGGGAGGGCCAGGACCGGGGCGGCGGGAACGAGGGTGCCCCGCGAGGGACCCCTGCGGGCTGCTTCCCCCCCACACACACCCCGTTCCTCCCATCCCTCAGGGCCCTGATACCCCGGTAACGGTTTCCAGTCCCGGTGACCGTTCCTGGTCCTCGATCCCAGTCCCCGTGCCCCGGATCCCAGTTCCCGTCCTGGTGCCCGTTTCCAGCTCCCGGTCCCCGATTCCTAATCCCAGTTCCCGGGCCCAGTGCCAGTTCCCGTCCTGGTTCCCGGTCCCGGTTGCCAGTTCCGAGTCCAGTGCTGGTTCCCGACCCAGTTCCCAATCCCTAGTGTTGGTCCTGGTTCCCGGTCCTGGTGCTCGTTCCCAATCCCAGTCCCGGTTCCGGTTCCAAATCCTGGTCCTCGGTGCCAGTTCCTAATGCCGGTCCCAGTTCCCAGATCTTGGTGTTGGTTCCTGTTCCCGGTCCCCATTGTCGGTCCCGGTTCTCAGTCCCCGGTTCCCGTGCCTATTCCCAATCCCAGTCCCGTTGCCGGTTTCCAGTCCCCAATGTCGGTCCCAGTCCCCGGTTCCCAGTCCCCAGTGTCGGTCCCGGTTCCCGGTGTCGGTCCCAGTTCCCAGTCCCGGTTCCCGGTGTCGGTCCCGGTTCCCCGTCCCGGTTCCCGGTCCCGGTTCCCGGTCCCGGTTCCCGTTGGCAGCCGCTCTGTCCCGCCCAGGTCCCCGCGATGCTTTTGCTCCGGTTCGGAGCCGCCGCCGCCGGGCGCAGGTAGGACCGACCCCCCACTCCCTCCACGCCCGGTTCCCCCCTCTCCCCGGCTCCCCCGGTTCCCGGTTGGGTGCCAGCCCGGTTCTCCCCGCAGGCTCCCGGTCCCGCCCCGCCGGCCCTGCTCGCGGCTCCCCTCGGGGCCCCCGGCGGGGCCGGGAGCGGCCCCGGTGTTAACGGCGGCGCTGCTGGGGCTCGGGGCAGCCCTGGCCTACGGGCAGCGGCGGCGGAGGGTGAGCGGGCCGGGGTGGGGGGGGGGGGGGCACCGGGACGGAGGGGGGGGCAGCACTGGGATAGGGGGTACCGGGACCGGGGTACCGGGATGGAGAGGGCCAGCAGGACCAGAGGGGGGTACAGAGATGGAGGGGGACACGGGGACCGGGGGGGGGGGTAGCGGGATGGGGAGGGGGGCAGCACAGGGACCAGGGGGGTACCAGGACTTGGGGGGGGGGGGTTGGTGGTACCGAGATGGAAAGGGGGGCACCGGGATGGGGGGGGGGGGGGGGGCACCATGGAGACCGAGATTGGGATAGGGGTGGGGGTACCGGGATGGAGGAGGGGAGCGCAGGGACTGGGGGGGATACCGGGATGGGGTTGGGGGGGGGGCTGCAACAGGATTGGGGGGCAGCACTGGGAGCGGGGGTACCGGGATGGAGAGGGGTAGGATGGGGACCAGGGGTGGGTACTGGAGAAACTTGGGGGGGGGGGGAAAACTTGGGGAAGGGGTAAACAGCAGGGTTGGGAGGGGACTGAGCCCCAGGGTGGGGGCACCGGGATGGAGAGGGGGGGCAGCACCGAGATTGGGGGGGGAACCCTGGGATGAGGAGGGGACAGAGGCCTGGGGGGATGACACTGGGATCACAGTGGGGGGCACTGGGACCGGGGGGGTCTCTAAGCTGCCCCAATCCTGGGGGGACAGCCCTCCCCATGCCCCCCTGGCCCTTCTCTTGGGGTTTGGGGAGACCCTGGGGGGCTCAAATCCTGGGCTCGGGGTGGGGGAAGCTGAATCCCAGGGGGCGGGGGGCACCAGGAGGGCTGGAGGAGTTGGGGGGGTGGCACTGGGACACCCAAATCCTTTGTGTCCCCCCTAGTTCTGTGTCATGAGATACCAGGGTCCGGCTTGGGGGGGGCAGAGGGTGCCATAACCCCCTCGGCTGCGAGTGCCACGTCCCCTCCCCAGGCTGGGGGTCTTGGCACTGATTCTGGGTGGGGGTTCGGGGCCCCCCAGGTGGCAGCAGCAGCGGCGTCGCAGGCCCCCCCCGCGCCCCCTTTTCCCCTTTACACGCGGGAGGAGGTGGGGCGACACCGTTCTCCCCGTGACCGCGTCTGGGTCACCCACGGCACCGAAGTCTTCGACGTCACCGATTTCGTGGAGCTTCATCCTGGGGGGGCCGAAAAGCTGATGTTGGCGGCCGGGGGGGCCCTGGAACCTTTCTGGGCCCTCTACGCCGTCCACAGCCAACCCCACGTCCTGGAGCTGCTGCGCGAGTATAAAATCGGGGAGCTGCACCCCCAGGACGCGGCGTCGGCGCCTGCCCCCCTCCCCCAGGACCCCTTTGCCGGCGACCCCCCCCGCCACCCCGCCTTGCGCGTCAACAGCCACAAGCCCTTCAATGCCGAGCCACCTCCAGAGCTGTTGGCCGAGCGCTTCTTGACGCCCAACGAGCTTTTCTTCACCCGTAACCATCTCCCGGTGCCCACGGTGGAGCCCGGCGCTTACCGGCTGCGGGTGGAAGGGCCGGGGGGCCGGGGGGTCTCGCTTTCTCTCGCCGAGCTGCGCGATCGCTTCCCCAAACACGAGGTGACGGCCACGCTTCAATGCGCCGGCAACCGCCGCAGCGAGATGAGCCGCGTGCGCCCAGTGAAGGGTTTGGCGTGGGACATCGGAGCCATCAGCACCGCGCGGTGGGGCGGCGCGCGCCTGCGGGACGTCCTGCTCCACGCCGGCTTCGGCGAAGAGCGCGAAGGCGAGTGGCACGTCTGCTTCGAAGGCTTGGACGCCGACGTCGGAGGCACCACCTACGGCGCTTCCATCCCGTATCGCCGCGCCATCAACCCGGCCAACGACGTCTTGCTGGCTTACGAGATGAACGGCGAGGAGCTCCCGCGCGATCACGGCTTCCCCGTCCGCGTGGTGGTTCCCGGCGTGGTGGGCGCCCGCAGCGTGAAGTGGCTTCACCGCGTGGCCGTCAGCCCCGCCGAGAGCCCGAGCCACTGGCAGCAGAACGACTACAAAGGGTTTTGTCCTAGCGTGGACTGGGACACGGTGGATTATTCCACGGCGCCCGCCATCCAGGAGTTGCCGGTGCAGTCAGCCATCACCTATCCTCGTCCCGGCGCGGCGGTGCCGGCGGGGGAGCTGACGGTGAAGGGCTACGCCTGGAGCGGCGGCGGGCGCCGCGTGGTGCGCGTGGACGTCTCTCTGGACGGCGGCCGGAGCTGGCGCGTGGCGCGGCTCTCGGGAGAGCAGCCGGTGCCGGGGCGAGCGTGGGCGTGGGTGTTGTGGGAGTTGGAGACGGCGGTGACGGAGGGCGCCGAGCTGGACATCGTCTGCAAGGCCGTGGATGAGAGTTACAACGTGCAGCCCGACAGCGTGGGGCCCATCTGGAACCTACGCGGGGTCCTCAGCAACGCCTGGCACCGCGTCGGCGGCGTCACCGTCGCCCGCTGAGCCTTCCCGCTGCTCGGCACCCGCTGCGGCTCAAAGGTCGCCGCGTTTTACAGCCCCCGACGTGTGAAAGTGGCTCCATAAAGATTGCGCAGCTTTATGGACTCGCCGTTTCCCGGGGCAGCGCGGGGACACGGGCCGGGGGGGGGACATGGGGACAGCACGGAGGGGGACGGCTCTGTGGAACCCACAGACCCGCTGAACCACAGACGTGGGACCCCTCGACCCTATGGGACTTCCCTTTATCTCTATGGGAACCCCCTGACCCTGAGAACCCCCCTCATCTCTATGGGAACCCCCTGACTCTGAGAACCCCCCTCATGTCTATGGGAACCCCCTGTATCTGAGACCCCCCCCTCATCTCTATGGGAACCCCCTGTATCTGAGACCCCCCCCTCATCTCTATGGGAACCCCCTGAATCTGGGACCCCCCTCTCATCTCTATGGGAACCCCCTGAATCTGGGACCCCCCTCTCATCTCTATGGGAACCCCCTGAATCTGGGACCCCCCTCTCATCTCTATGGGAACCCCCTGAATCTGGGACCCCCCTCTCATCTCTATGGGAACCCCCTGAATCTGGGACCCCCCTCTCATCTCTATGGGAACCCCCTGAATCTGAGAACCCCCCTCATCTCTATGGGAACCCCCTGTATCTGGGACCCCTCCTCATCTCTATGGGAACCCCCTGAATCTGGGACCCCCCTCTCATCTCTATGGGAACCCCCTGAATCTGGGACCCCCCCTCATCTCTATGGGAACCCCCTGAATCTGGGACCCCCCCTCATCTCTATGGGAACCCCCTGTATCTGAGACCCTCCCTCATCTCTATGGGAACCCCCTGAATCTGGGACCTCCCCCTGAATCTGGGACCCCCTTTATCTCTATGGGACCCCCTTGGCTCTGAGACCCCTCCTTATCGCTATGGGACCCCCTTGAGTCTGAGATCCCCCCTTATCTCTATGGGATCTCCCTTATGACTATGGGACCCCCCTGACTCTAGGATCCCTCCTTATTGCTATAGGACCCCCCGAATCTGGGACATCCCCCCTTATCTTTATGGGAGCCCCTGACTCTGAGACCCCCCCTGATCTCAATGGGACTCCCCTTATCTCGGACCCTCCTGACTCTGAGACCCACCACCCCCCCTTATCTCTATGGGACCCCCTGAATCGGGGATCACCTTTACCTCTATGGGGACACCCCCTCCTGAATCGGGGACCCCTCTTATCTCTATAGGTTCCCCCCTGACTCTGAGACCCACCTTATCACTATGGGACCCCCAACTCTATAGGACCACCTGGGATCCCCCTGGCCCCTGACTCTGGGCCTCCCCCCCTCTTTATCTCTATGGGGCCCCCCTGAATCTGGGACCCTATGCGACCCCCTGACCCTCTGTGACCCCATGGGACCTTTTTCACCCTATGGGACTTTCTTAACCTGCTGTAGCCCCCTGAATCTGTGACACCTCCTCCCTTATCTTTATCGGACCCCCTGACTCTGAGACACCCCCTCCTTATCTCTATGGGACACCCTGAATCGGGGATCACCTTTACCTCTATGGGGACACCCCCCCCTGAATCGGGGACCCCTCTTATCTCTATAGGTTCCCCCCTGACTCTGAGACCCACCTTATCACTATGGGACCCCCAACTCTATAGGACCACCTGGGATCCCCCTGGCCCCTGACTCTGGGCCTCCCCCCCTCTTTATCTCTATGGGACCCCCCTGAATCTGGGACCCTGTGACCCTATGTGACCCCCTGACCCCTCGTGACCCCACGGGACATTTTTCACCCTATGGGACCTTCTTAACCTGCTGTAGCCCCCTCCCTCACAGCAATCCTGACCCTAGGGCACCCCACTGACCCCACAGAACCCCATCCCTATGGGACCCCACCCCTTATCTCTAGGGGACCCCCGGGCCACATGGTGGGGACTTCATTATCCCTTCCTCAGCCCTTAGGGACCCCAAATCCACCCCCCCCTTTAACCCTTAGGGACCCCAAATCCCCCCCCCTTAACCCTTAGGGACCCCAAATCCCCCCCCCCTTAACCCTTAGGGACCCCAAATTCCCCCCCCTTTAACCCTTAGGGACCCCAAATCCTCCCCCTTAACCCTTAGGGACCCCAAATCCTCCCCCTTAACCCTTAGGGACCACAAATCCCCCCCTTCTTTAACCCTTAGGGACCCCAAATCCACCCCGGCCCCATAGTGGGGACCCCATTATCCTACCCCAAACCCTCCGGGGACCCCTTTATCATCTCCCCCCAGCCCTTGGGGAACCTCGTCCCGGTCCCTCGGTGGCCGCCTCGTAAGGAGGTCCCAGTGCCTCTGGGTGCGCCGCGGCCGCACCGTGTCCGTTACCGGCTGTCTGTTATCGGCTATCGATTACCGCCCCCTCGCACGCCCCCGCTATCCATCGATGCTCTCGGCGCTCCGCTGCCCGCCCTGAGCGGCGGCTCGATGCGCTCGGCTGTGGGTCCGTGTTCCCCCCCCGCCACCTTCCCCCGAGCGGCGGGTCGAGGGCTCGGCGCTCGGCTGCGCCCTCCCTCCCTCCCTCCTCGCCCTCCCGGCGGGTCGATGCGCCGGCGCTCGGCCGAGCGGCCTGGCTGGGCCGGAAGTGGCTCGGGGCAGGGGGGGCCCGGGCTCCGCAGGTGAAGCCGCCGATGGAGCCGGGGCCGCGGCCCTGAGCCCCCCCGGGGCGGCCTCCCCGCGCCCCGACGGTGAGGGGGGGACCGGCAGAGGGGGGCTGGCAGCGGTGGGGGGTGGCGGGTGTGGAGGGGGCAGTTGCTTTTGGGGTTGAATGGGGGGGCGGAGAGGTGGGAGGGGCTGCTGGAATGGGGTTCAGCTGTTTTGAGGGGCTGTGTGGGTTGGGGGGCAGCTGCTTTTGGAGGTGAATGGGGGGCTGAGGGGTGGGAGGGGCTGCTGTGATGGGGGAGTGTTGGGGGGACGGCTGATTTTGGGGGCTGTTAGCGGGGGAGTGTATGGGGGGCAGCTATTTTGGGGTGCTGTTAGTGGGGGGGTCTGTATGGGTTGGGGGGGCTGCTGTTTTGGGGGGCTGAGTGGGGTTAGGGGCAGCTGTTTTGGGGGTTTGTTAGTGGGGGGGTCTGTTGTGATGGGGGCAGCTGTTTTGGGGGTCTGTTGTGATGGGGGCAGCTGTTTTGGGGGTCTGTTGTGATGGGGGCAGCTGTTTTGGGGGGCTGTTGTGATGGGGGAACTGTTTTGGGGGGCTGTTAGTGGGGGGGTCTGTTGTGATGGGGGCAGCTCTTTTGGGGGGCTTTTAGCAGGGGGGCTATGTGGGTTGGGGGGCAGCTGCTTTTGGAGGTGAATGGGGGGCTGAGGGGTGGGAGGGGCTGCTGTGATGGGGGAGTGTTGTGGGGACAGCTGATTTTGGGGGCTGTTAGCGGGGGAGTGTATGGGGGACAGCTGTTTTGGGGTGCTGTTAGTGGGGGGGGCCTGTATGGGTTGGGGGGGCTGCTGTTTTGGGGGGCTGAATGGGGTTGGGGCAGCTGTTTTGGGGGGCTGTTAGTGGGGGGTTCTGTTGTGATGGTGGCAGCTGTTTTGGGGGGCTGAAGGGGGTTAGGGGGCAGCTGTTTTGGGGGGCTGTTAGTGGGGGGGTCTGTTGTGATGGGGGCAGCTGTTTTGGGGGGCTGAAGGAGGTTAGGGGGCAGCTGTTTTGGGGGGCTGTTAGTGGGGGGGTCTGTTGTGATGGGGCAGCTGTTTTGGGGGGCTTTTAGCAGGGGGGCTATGTGGGTTGGGGGGCATCTGATTTTGGAGGTGAATGGGGGGCTGAGGGGTGGGAGGGGCTGCTGTGATGGGGGAGTGTTGGGGGACAGCTGATTTTGGGGGCTGTTAGCGGGGGAGTGTATGGGGGCAGCTGTTTTGAGGTGCTGTTAGTGGGGGGGGTCTGTATGGGTTGGGGGGCTGCTGTTTTGGGGGGCTGAATGGGGTTAGGGGCAGCTGTTTTGGGGGGCTGTTAGTGGGGGGTTCTGTTGTGATGGTGGCAGCTGTTTTGGGGGGCTGTTGTGATGGGGGCAGCTGTTTTGGGGGGCTGAAGGGGCTTAGGGGGCAGCTGTTTTGGGGGGCTGTTGTGATGGGGCAGCTGTTTTGAGGGGCTTTTAGCAGAGGGGCTATGTGGGTTGTGGGGGCAGCTGCTTTTGGAGGTGAATGGGGGGCTGAGGGGTGGGAGGGGCTGCTGTGATGGGAGAGTGTTGGGGGGACAGCTGATTTTGGGGGCTGTTAGCGGGGGAGTGTATGGGGGGCAGCTGTTTTGGGGTGCTGTTAGTGGGAGGGGCCTGTATGGGTTGGGGGGGCTGCTGTTTTGGGGGACTGAAGGGGGTTAGGGGAGAGCTGTTTTGAGGGGCTGTTAGTGATGGGGGCAGCTGTTTTGGGGGTGTGTTAGCGGGGGGCCTGTATGGGAGGGCAGCTGTTTTGGGGGGCTGTTAGCAAGTGGGCTGTGTGGGGTTGGGGGGGGAGCAGCTGGTTTTGGGAGTGAATGGGGGGAGCTGCTGTGATGAGGGGGTTGGCGGGGGGGCAGCTGTTTTGGGAGGTGTTGAGGGGACGGCTGGTTTTGGGGGGTGCAATTGGTTTTGGGGGTGAGTGGGGGTAGCGAAGGGACTGTGGGGGGTGGGAGGGTCTGTTGTGATGGAGAGGCAGCTGTTTTGGGGGGCTCTTAGCAGGAGGCTGTATGGAGTGGGGGGCAGCTCTTTTGGGGTAGGGGAGTAGCTGTTTTGGGGGGTTGTTTAAGGGGTGCAGTTGGTTTTGAGAGGGATGAGCAGGGTGGGAAAGGGGTTGTTGGAGGGGCAGCAGCTTTTGGGATTGGTGTTTGGGGTGGGAGCATCACCCAAAGTGGGGGGCAGCTGCTTTTGGGGGGGCGTAGGGGGTGAGCAAGGCAGGGAGGGGTTGTTTGGGGGCAGCTGCTTTTGGGGGTGGTTTTTTGAGGTGGGAGCAGCTGGTTTTGGGGGTGTCACGGGATGTGAGCAGCTCAGAGGGGACTTTTGGGGATGAGGGGGGGCGGCTGCTTCTGGCGGGGGCCAGCTGATTTTGGGGGAGCTGTATGAGCTGAGGGCAGGGAGAGTCCAGAGCGTGTCCGTCTCCAGTCCCTCATGGAGCTTTGTGCCTGTGGTTGCCTAAGGGAAGGGTCCTGGCACTCCACTCTCTCTCTGCTCGTGCTGGGGTTCAAGTCTGGATTTGGGGGGGCCAATCCCCATCCTGTAGGATCCTCGCGTTCCTGGGGTGTCTTGTCCAGGCCACATGCGTGTGCTGGCCTCTGTGGGGCTGTGACAGTTTGATCAGGAATCGTAGAATCACCAGGTTGGAAAAGACCCACCGGATCATCGAGTCCAACCATTCCCATCAATCGCTAACCCATGTCCCTCAGCACCTCATCCACTCGTCCCTTAAACCCCTCCAGGGAAGGGGACTCAACCCCCTCCCTGGGCAGCCTCTGCCACTGCTCAATGACACTTTCTGTAAAAAATTTGTTCCTAATATCCAGCCTGACCCTCCCCTGGTGGAGCTTGAGGCCATTCCCTCTCGCCCTGTCCCCTGTCCCTTGGGACAAGAGCCCAGATCCCTCCTCTCCACAACCTCCTCTCAGGGAGTTGCAGAGAGCAATGAGGTCTCCCCTCAGCCTCCTCTTCTCCAGGATAAACACCCCCAGCTCTCTCAGCCATTCCTCATAAGGAGAAGCTCCCAGATCCTTTCCCAAAACGGGGAGCGTTGGTGTTCGCCTCCCTCGTCTCCGGGAGCAGCCGTGGGGAAGGGTGAGCCCCGTCCCGTTTAACGGCTGCTGTAGGATAACGGGGTTTGGCCTCGTCTTAGCTTTCGCTTCCAAGGGCTCAGGGAAACCTGAGCAGCCTCCGTGAGCCGAGGTGTTGGTGATCGGAGGAGCTGGAGCCAGCGGGTCCCCGAGCGAGGGTTCTGTTGGCACAGCTCGTGCTCCCGAGGGATTCACGGGTGGGGAGCATCCAGCAGCGTCTTCATTTGCCGCCGGTTGCAGAGGATCAGCTCCTGTTCCAAACCTCACGGTTGTTGTTAGCCAGGTTGCGCTGGGAATGACAGTGCTGAAAATCCAGGAAGGTTTCGCTGCCCCACAGCTGAGTCCCTGGCCTGTGTTCCATGTCCGTCTGTCCCCGTCAGCGCTGAAGGAGGAATCCCCCTTCCTCCCTTCCTTCTTCTTCCTTCTTTCCTTCTTCTTCCTTCTTTCCTTCTTCTTCCTTCTTTCCTTCTTCTTCCTTCTTTCCTTCTTCTTCCTTCTTTCCTTCTTCTTCCTTCTTTCCTTCTTCTTCCTTCTTTCCTTCTTCTTCCTTCTTTCCTTCTTCTTCCTTCTTTCCTTCTTCTTCCTTCTTTCCTTCTTCTTCCTTCTTTCCTTCTTCTTCCTTCTTTCCTTCTTCTTCCTTCTTTCCTTCTTCTTCCTTCTTTCCTTCTTCTTCCTTCTTTCCTTCTTCTTCCTTCTTTCCTTCTTCTTCCTTCTTTCCTTCTTCTTCCTTCTTTCCTTCTTCTTCCTTCTTTCCTTCTTCTTCCTTCTTTCCTTCTTCTTCCTTCTTTCCTTCTTCTTCCTTCTTTCCTTCTTCTTCTTTCCTTCTTCTTCCTTCTTTCCTTCTTCTTCCTTCTTTCCTTCTTCTTCCTTCTTTCCTTCTTCTTCCTTCTTTCCTTCTTCTTCCTTCTTTCCTTCTTCTTCCTTCTTTCCTTCTTCTTCCTTCTTTCCTTCTTCTTCCTTCTTTCCTTCTTCTTCCTTCTTTCCTTCTTCTTCCTTCTTTCCTTCTTCTTCCTTCTTTCCTTCTTCTTCCTTCTTTCCTTCTTCTTCCTTCTTTCCTTCTTCTTCCTTCTTTCCTTCTTCTTCCTTCTTTCCTTCTTCTTCCTTCTTTCCTTCTTCTTCCTTCTTTCCTTCTTCTTCCTTCTTTCCTTCTTCTTCCTTCTTTCCTTCTTCTTCCTTCTTTCCTTCTTCTTCCTTCTTTCCTTCTTCTTCCTTCTTTCCTTCTTCTTCCTTCTTTCCTTCTTCTTCCTTCTTTCCTTCTTCTTCCTTCTTTCCTTCCTCCCTTCTTTCCTTCCTCCCTTCTTTCCTTCCTCCCTTCTTTCCTTCCTCCCCCCTTTTCTGGGTGTTGCAGCTCTTGGTTGTGGATCCATGTTGGCATGATGCCCGGTACAGAGATGTGATGGAAGGCACCTTCGCTTTGCCATGCGTTCCAACTTCCTTGGAATCCCCAAATCCTGGGAACGCATTTGAGATGTGGGATCTGTACTCGAGGAGGAGGGAGCTGATGGGGTCACCTTAAAATTCCCAAATCTTAGAAGAGCTCGGGCAGGTACCCTAGTGTCGTTGGGCCAAGGTGTCCTCTCCGGCTGCTGCTGCTCCTGGAGGAGCGTTCTGGCACTTGGGATAGTTCTGTGGTGCTTGAGGTGTAACCAGAAGCACCAGGAGAAGGGAATGGGGAAGGGAATGTGCTGCTTTCAGAGAATCATAGAATCACGAGGTTGGAAGAGACCCACCGGATCATCGAGTCCAACCATTCCCATCAATCACTAACCCATGTCCCTCAGCACCTCGTCCATTCGTCCCTTAAACCTCTGCAGGGAAGGGGACTCAACCCCCTCCCTGGGCAGCCTCTGCCACTGCCCAGTGACCCTTTCTCTAAAAAAATTTTTCCTGAAGTCCAGCCTGAACGTCCCCTGGTGGAGCTTGAGGCCATTCCCTCTCGTCCTGTCCCCTGTCCCCTGGGAGAAGAGCCCAGCTCCCTCCTCTCAGGGAGTTGCAGAGAGCAATGAGGTCTCCCCTCAGCCTCCTCTTCTCCAGGATAAACACCCCCAGCTCTCTCAGCTGCTCCTCTTCTTCTCCAGCCCCCTCACCAGCTTCGTTGCTCAAGGAATGTAGGACTGGGAGGACTGAGGGATAACAACTAAAGGGAACCCGGCATCAGACGACGCGGGGAGCAGAGTTGTGGATTCAGAGAGGTTCTCCCTCTCCAGGAAGGTTCTCCCTCTCCAGGATGTTTCTGCCATCCCAGATGGAGCAGAGACCTGGTCCCTCTCCGGGTTCAGGGGACACCGGGAGGAGCCCCTCGTTCTCTGCGCTGTGTGGAGAGGGAGGGCTCCAAACTGGGCTAATCCGGAGGACGTTTTTCCTTGCGAGCTGCCACTTGGGGAAGAGCCCTGGTTTCGGAGGGAGGAGAGCGTTGAGCTGAGCCGTGCCAGAGGCTCTAATTATAGCGGCTCCGTTCCCCGATTCCCAAGCTGATCGCACCTGAAAGCTGGGAAGAAAGCCTGGAGCTCTGCTGGCTGTGCCTGAGGGTCCCAAGCGTGGAGGTTTGTCCTGATGTGAGTCCTCGCTGCGCTGTCTGACCTGGAGTCCACTCCGGAGAGGGGATAATCACCATGCTCCAGGCTGGGGTGACCGGTGAGGGGTTCCCTTTGCTGGGGAGACAGAGCACGGCTGTAGAAGAGCTCGGAAGCGGCTGCTGTCGCTCCTGGTTGTGCCAGCACCAAGTGGAGCGAGTCCAGAGAACAGCAACGAAGCTAGGGAAGGGGCTGGAGAAGAAGAGGAGCAGCTGAGAGAGCTGGGGGTGTTCAGCCTGGAGAAGAGGAGGCTGAGGGGAGACCTCATTGCTCTCTCCAACTCCCTGAGAGGAGGTTGTGGAGAGGAGGGAGCTGGGCTCTTCTCCCAAGGGACAGGGGACAGGACGAGAGGGAATGGCCTCAAGCTCCACCAGGGGAGGTTCAGGTCTGCACGGGGCTGGTGGAGCCACAGGGCATCACCACGGCATCGCTGCCTCAAATCCTGGCTCTTCCCATTGATAAAATGACACCGAGCACTCTGCTTGTGCTTATCCCGCACTCGTCCCATACTCAGAGCTTCGCCTCGCCCGTGGGGTCGCTTCCTGGTGCACTGACACTGCAGCTGCCCCAGGGGAGCTGGTGGCTGCTCTTCTCCCATCTCTGCCTGCTCCGAGCGTCCCAGGGTTGGCATTCAGAGCTCACACTGGTTCCTGTGCAGGGTCTGCATGTGGAGGGACAATCCCTTCCCTATTTATTGCTGGATTTGTCAGATTTGCTGCTGGGACCACCGCTCACTGCTGGCCTCGGCATTCCCTCTCTGAGCGGAGAGTTGGGAAGCGCCGCTGGGATGGAGGGATTTGTGTGATCTTCTGGGTTAGGTGCACGAGGCAATGCGGACGCTGTGGAGCTTCATCGTTAAAGGAATTCAGGGTTAGAAACTGCTCCTAGAAATTGCTGGGTGGAGCAGCAGAGGCTGAGCAGCTTCTGGAGGCCAGTTCTGACCAAGCTTTTCTTTCTCTTCCAGCCAAGTACCCTAAAGATGGACATAGAAGACTGCAATGGTCGATCCTACATATCCGGTATGTCTGGTCTTGTTTATTGCCAGCTCTGTTGGGTCGGGGATGTTCCTTCGGGTCAGGAATTGCACCCTTAGCAAGTCTGCGGATGACACTTAGCTGGGTGGAAGCTGGATCTGCTGGAGGGTCAGGAGGCTCCAAAGGGATCTGAACAGGCTGGATCCATGGGCTGAGACCAACAGCAGGAGGGTTAACGAGGCCAAATGCCGGGTCCTGCACTTGGGGCACAACAACCCTGAGCAGCTCCAGACTAGGAGAAGTCTGGCTGGAAACTGCCTGGAGGAGAAGGACCTGGGGGTGTTGGTTGAACAGGAGCCAGCAGGGGCCCAGGTGGCCAAGAAGGCCAACGGCATCTTGGCTTGGATCAGACACGGTGTGGCCAGCAGGGCCAGGGAGGTTCTTCTCCCTCTGGACTCGGCCCTGGGGAGACCGCTCCTCGAGTCCTGGGGTCAGTTGTGGGCCCCTCAGCACAAGAAGGATGTTGAGGCTCTGGAGCGAGTCTGGAGAAGAGCAACGAAGCTGGTGAGGGGGATGGAGAAGAAGAGGAGCGGCTGAGAGAGCTGGGGGTGTTTATCCTGGAGAAGAGGAGGCTGAGGGGAGACCTCATTGCTCTCTGCAACTCCTTGAGAGGAGGTTGTGGAGAGGAGGGAGCTGGGCTCTTCTCCCAAGGGACAGGGGACAGGACGAGAGGGAATGGCCTCAAGCTCCACCAGGGGACGTTCAGGCTGGACTTCAGGAAAAAAATTTCATGGAAAGGGTGATTGGGCAGTGGCAGAGGCTCAGGGAGGGCTTGAGTCCCCTTCCCTGAGGGGTTTGAGGGATGGGTGGATGAGGTGCTGAGGGACGTGGGTTAGTGATAGATGGGAATGGTTGGACCCGATGATCCAGTGGGTCTTTTCCAACCTAGTGATTCTATGAGGTGCTCCATCGCATGCCTTGCTCTGCTGCCCGGGGCTGCGCTGCTGTTGCTGCCAGGAATGGAGCATTGAGGAGCAGCGTTTGGAATCAGCAGCTTTCCCAAAGTAGCTGGGAAAGCTGCCGATTAAAACCCAGCGGTGTCGTGGCTGAGCCGAGGAAGCTGACATTGGTGTGGCTGCAGCGCGCCCATGGCAAATTCCAGCTGTGTCTACGCTGTCCTTGTGCTGGAAGAGTCTCAAGGAGGTTGGCTGTTCCTCAAGGCTCCTGGCCGTGCTCGTGAAACTGGGGGTGCAGTCCCACTCTCTAGGATTACTGAGTGCCCACAGTGATCCCAGCGCTGTTCCAGACTCAAGCCATGAAATATCTGAGGGGAGAGGGGCAGGTGGCGTGGGGCTGACCTGGATCTGGTTGCTAGAAGCTGCTGGACTTCTCCGTGACCGGTGAAATCGCAGGGACCAAAGCTGCTGTTTCTGGGTCTCCAGAGGGGACCCTACAGGCACTGCGGGATTTGGCTTCTTTGTGTGGGCTGCAGGGGAAAGCTGGATCAGTGAGATTTGGATTTTGCTCTGGAGGAGTTGGGGTTGCAGTGAAACCCTCTCGGTTTGTCCGTCCTTGCTCAGGGGAAGAGGGGAATTGGAGCTGGACTGTGCGCAGATTTAAAAGCCGCGAAGGTAGAAGAGACTCCGTCGTCTCTATGCAAACCCTGTGAGCTGTGGGGCTGGGAGCCGGGGTGAACGGCTTAGCGGGGACGCAGGGCATGAATTGAAGCACGTTAGGAGGTGAAGAGGATCCCCATGGCTCCAAGGAACGGCTGAGGTGGCCAGAGCTGCACGGGGTTCTTCGCTTAAGGCCTCTTGGCATAAATCCCCTTACAGCCCACCCATCTGACGCCGCTCCTCCTCGGAGTCTCTGTGTGCTGCTCCTCCCGTGAGGATTTCCTACTATCCCAGAGAATCCCTGCTTGGATTGAGGTGCTTGGCTCCTCTTGAGGTGCTCGCTGCAGTTTGCCGCTCGCGTTGGGTTGCCAGGGTGGCTCCGCTGAATAACAAAATGCTTCCCTGGAGCTGGCAGATCGCGCTGTGCCAAGGCTTCTTCAGCCTCGCTTGGCTTTCTGCCCTATGGAGGCAGGATCCTCGCTCCAATTCTCTCCTTGGGATGCCAGGCGCCCTGGGAGGCCGGCAGGGAGGTGATTCTGCCCCTCTGTTCCTCTCCTGGGAGACCTCACCTGGAGGATTGTGTCCAGTTCTGGAATCCTCAACATAAAAAGGAGATGGAGCTGTTGGAGCGGGTCCAGAGGAGGCTACAGAGATGATCTAAAGGCTGGAGCACCTTCTATATGAGGACAGGCTGAGAGAGTTGGGGTTGTTCAGCCTGGAGAAGAGAAGAGAAGAGAAGAGACCTTATAGGGACCTTCCAGTACCTGAAGGGGCTACAAGAAAGCTGGGGAGGGGCTGTACACAAAGGCTTGTGATGATGGGACGAGGCAGAACAGGTATATACTGAAGAAGGCAGATTTAGACTAGATATTAGGAAGAATTTCTTCACCGTGAGAGTGAGGAAGCCCTGGAACAGGTTACCCAGGGAAGTTGTGGCTGCCCCATCCCTGGAGGGGTTCAAGGCCAGGTTGGATGGGGCTTGGAGCCCCTGATCCGGTGGGTGGTGTTCCTGCCCATGGCAGGAGGGTAACTGGATGATCTTTAAGGTCCCTTTCGACCCAAACTATTCTAGGATTCTTTTCCCCCCTCTTTTATCTGGGTGCCTGGAAGCAGGACTAACCCCTGTGATCTTCTTGGATAACTGGGCTGCAGACGGACGAACCGTCTCTTATGCGACGTTCAGGTTTCCCATTTGGTTTTTTTAGAGCAAACACAACGTGACCCAATATTTCCTCGACTCTCCAGGTGAGAGATTATCAGGGAGGGAGATTGCGGAGGGGCTGTCAGCGCTCCCAGGGGTAGGATCGTGCTTCAGCTGCCGTCCTGCCTTCCTGGGGCTCCGAGCCATCGCAGGAGCTGCTCTCGGGGTCCCAGTGTCGGCCCTGCTGCTGCACGGAGGTAAAAACCCCGGCTCTGCGTCTGGGAGGATTTCCAGAGTGGGAATCCTGGCTGAGTCCTTTTAGTTTTGCATGGATTCGATGCTGATCCCTCTCGGGGAGCAGAGACGCTTGGCACAGCGAAGGTTTGCGCTGGCCTGACACCAAGATCGGCTCCGTTATCCTTTGGTGCTTCCAGGCAGGGGGATCGGCTGGGGTTAGAAGGGTTTTGTGGGATCCGGAGGAGGAGCTGAGCTGTGAGGTTGAATCGGGATGTTGTGCCCTGCCTTTAGATTTGAAGCGACTGAGGAGAACCTGAGGGGTTTTCTCTTTAAAGTGTAAATGAGTTTGAGGTTTTTTAACCTTTCTCCAACACATCGGAGACTGGCAGCAGGTTCTTCCTGCTGTCAGCATTCCCTGGCTGCTCTGTGAGCCCTGATCAGGGTTAACTGGGACCCAAGGAACAGCACCTCGAGGTGATCTCACCTGGAAACGCTGCTGGTGCAGCTCCAGCGTGAGGCTGTGGGTTCCAGCTCTTTGATATCGGTGTTGGGAATGTGGGAAGTGCCACTCGGGGCTGAGCGTCTGCTCCAGAGCTGCCGAGCTCTGCCAGGAGCCGGGTCTGGATGCACCGGGAAGCTGGAGGAGTTTAACAGGAGGCTTTTCTTCTCCGCTTCTGGAGCTGAGCACGAGGGCTTTGGTGTCCCCGTCCCACATGGATGCAGGAGGCTTGGAATCTGAATCCACTGACGTCGGGGACAATGCTAATGCCGTTCTCCCTCCGGTCATCGAATCCCCCCAATATTTCGGGTCCCGTGGCTGGTTGTGGAGCCCGCGAGCAGAGAGAGGAGACGAGACCCTGCAGCATCCGTGATCCCATCCCTGCCCCGCTGCCTCTTCAGAGCATCATCTCCGTCCTGCTCCGAGCTCTCCGAAGGCCACGGCCGCGTGTCCTCGCTTCGGGGAGCGGCGAAACCCTGGTTCCCGCTCGCCCTGCCGCCTGACTGTAAAATGACGGTCGTTTCCCTCGCTTCCAGGAATCTGCTCTTCCTGGAAGGTGAGTGGCTGCGTGCGCCCTGCCAGCGACGCAGACATGCACGCGCAGCCGGGGCTCCAGCGCTGTTTCCAAGGAGTTGGCTGTGATAACACTCCAGGGTATCTCCAGCAAGGTAGAATAATGCGAAGAAAACGGGAAGCGGCGGGGAAAGGGGGATGGGGATGGGGATGGGGGGGGTGGGGAAGGATCCTGAAATAACTCGGTGCCATCTCGATTCGTTCGCTGCGCGCGGAGGAGCCCAGAGCGCAGGGGCTGCGCTGGGCAGTGGGAGAGGATCCCGAGGGGGAAAATCCCCTCTGCTGGTAGGAAGGAGAGGGAGGGAAGCGAAGGAGAGGGAGGGAAGCGAAGGAGAGGGAGGGAAGCGAAGGAGGAGGGAAGGAAGCGGAGGAGAGGGAGGGAAGCGGAGGAGAGGGAGGGAAGCGGAGGAGAGGGAGGGAAGCGGAGGAGAGGGAGGGAAGCGGAGGAGAAGGGAGGGAAGCGGAGGAGAGGGAGGGAAGCGGAGGAGAGGGAGGGAAGCGGAGGAGAGGGAGGGAAGCGGAGGAGGAGGGAAGGAATTGAAGGAGGGAGGGAAGCGGAGGAGAAGGGAGGGAAGCGGAGGAGAAGGGAGGGAAGCGGAGGAGAAGGGAGGGAAGCGGAGGAGAAGGGAGGGAAGCGGAGGAGAGGGAGGGAAGCGGAGGAGAGGGAGGGAAGCGGAGGAGAGGGAGGGAAGCGAAGGAGAGGGAAGGAAGCGGAGGAGAGGGAGGGAAGAGAAGGAGGAGGGAAGGAATTGAAGGAGGGAGGGAAGTGGAGGAGAGGGAGGGAAGAGAAGGAGGAGGGAAGGAAGTGAAGGAGGGAAGGAAGTGGAGGAGAAGGAGGGAAGCGGAGGAGAGGGAAGGAAGCGAAGGAGAGGGAGGGAAGCGAAGGAGAAGGAGGGACGAGAAGGAGGAGGGAAGGAATTGAAAGAGGGAGGGAATCGGAGGAGAGGGAGGGAAGCGGAGGAGAGGGAGGGAAGCGGAGGAGGGAAGGAAGCGAAGGAGAAGGAGGGAAGTGAAGGAGAAGGAAGGAAGCGAAGGAGAGAGCCAGAAGGTCTTGGCCCCCAGGATGCTCACAGAGGTGAGTGTGAGCAAGGTTGGCTGGAGACACTGCATGTGAGAGGTACCAGACCCTTTTTGGGGGGTCTCACCCCGTGCAGCAGCCGAGTGCTTCCTGGCCTCAGGATATGCCCTGGGCTGGCACGAGGATGGCTCCCTCGGTACCAGGATGCTTTCCCACGGGCTCGTCGCTCAGCCTCTCAATAACCTCCCCTGCTGTGGCTGACAGCGCGAAGCGGCTTCACCCGACTCAAACTCTCCGGCAGCTGCTTCCCAGCCCAGTCAAAGCACGGGGAGGGCAGAGGGAAGGGTCCAGTGATCCCACAAGGAAAGCAAAGCCCTTTCCTGTGGTGCCGCGGCGAGGACGAAGGTGCTTGGGGGGTTCCAGCATGTTCCCAGCCAAGCAGCGCTTCGGGAATGCTGCTTCCCCGGGCTCAGCTTCCGCAAACACTTCCCATGCCTGGCGAGGGCGATGAGCTCAGCGTCCCAGTAGTCATCGGACAATGGGATGAACTGGAGAGTTTCTCCAGACGTGAGTGTTTGGAAAGAACATTCCCAGCTGTGTGTGGAAGGCGCTTACGGAGCTCCTGCACTTTCCATCAGGGAACTCCGTCATCCCCATCCCTGCGGCATCACCTCTGCCGGCAGCTGCACAGCTCTGGGTTTGTGTAGGGGAGGGAAGCGGAACTTTTCTGTCTCGCTGAAACAGAAACCTGCTGGCTCTGAAGGAGAAAAAACTGACTCCAGCCTGGTACAAACTCTGTGGCAGCCACGTGAATGGGTAAGGGACCGCACGGGTCCCTTCGGAGCAGGCTTGGCTTCCCAGGGGTGTGAGCGTCCGCTTGGGAATGGTCACTCCAGCAGGGATGGGGATCCCAGTGCCTGGATCCTGCTCGCCTGCAGAGCCCGCGGCCAGCTTAGTGGCCCAGGGCGTGGGTCGGGGTGGCCTGGCTCCCTGCTGGTCGCACCCTGTGCCACGCTGGCCCCTCTCCTGCAGCTCCTCTGCGAGAGAGCAAGAAGAGCAGAACATGCTGCTGCCCTCGGCACGATGCCAGCGTGGGGGACTGTGGTTCGGAAGGCACCGAGCTCTGGTGGCTGCTGGGGTGAACGTCTCATCCTCAGCCCCCAAAGAGCCCTCTGGGAGCCGTTCTCCAAAGCGGAGGTGCTAGGAAGGGAACCTGATGGGGTGAACTCTGGGGGAGCCCAGTGCTTTGGGAATCGCTCACATACGTTTCCCTCCTCCCAAAGGCAGTGGGGATTCCTCTCTGGAGAAGGAGTTCAGCTCGGCGATCGTGGGACCCACGGTGAGCACTCCCAACAGCCAGCACTCCTCCCCGAGCCGCTCTCTCAGCGGTGAGTACCTAGCCGAACGCCGAGGTCCCCACACCCGCAGCCGCTCGGGTGCAGCATCAGCTCTGCCTTCCTGCTGCGGCACCTTTCCTTCCGAGCCCAACTCTTTGTTTTCCAACTTGAGGATAAAACCTGCCTGGTTCCTCATCCTGGGCTGTTTCCAAGCCTGGAGTTTTGTGAGTCAGCTCAGGACTTGGGGTCTTTCCTTGTGGCTCTAAATTTCACCTTAATTTCCAAGCAGCTGCTTGTTCCAGGCCATTAATGATCACAGCACAGAGGGGCCATGGAGCCGTTGGATGCTTGGGGATGAGTTATTTGAGGGCACCCTGAGCAAGTGTGCGGATGACACTTAGCTGGGTGGAAGTGTGGATCTTCTGGAGGGTCAGGAGGCTCCAAAGGGATCTGAACAGGCTGGATCCATGGGCTGAGACCAACAGGTCCTGTACTTCGGGCACAACAACCCTGGGCAGCTCCAGACTAGGAGAAGTCTGGCTGGAAACTGCCTGGAGGAGAAGGACCTGGGGGTGTTGGTTGAACAGGAGCCAGCAGGGGCCCAGGTGGCCAAGAAGGCCAAGGGCATCTTGGCTTGGATCAGAGACGACGTGGCCAGCAGGGCCAGGGAGGTTCTTCTCCCTCTGGACTCGGCCCTGGGGAGACTGCTCCTCGAATCCTGGGGTCAGTTGTGGGCCCCTCAGCACAAGAAGGATGTTGAGGTTCTGGAGCGAGTCCAGAGAAGAGCAACGAAGCTGGTGAGGGGGCTGGAGAAGAAGAGGAGCAGCTGAGAGAGCTGGGGTGTTTATCCTGGAGAAGAGGAGGCTGAGGGGAGACCTCATTGCTCTTTCCAACTCCCTGAGAGGAGGTTGTGGAGAGGAGGGAGCTGGGCTCTTCTCCCAAGGGACAGGGGACAGGACGAGAGGGAATGGCCTCAAGCTCCACCAGGGGAGGTTCAGGCTGGACATCAGGAAAATAATTTTCACAGAAAGCGTCATTGGGCAGTGGCAGAGGCTGCCCAGGGAGGGGGTTGAGTCCCCTTCCCTGCAAGGGTTTAAGGGACGAGTGGACGAGGCACTGAGGGACATGGGTTAGTGATTTACAGGAACGGTTGGATTCGATGATCCAGTGGGTCTTTTCCAACCTGATGATTCTGTGATTCCTGATCTCCTAGATGGCTGTGTGGGAAATAAGCATTAAACAGCTTCCTCTCACATGGTAGCTGAGGTGCTTGGAGCCTGCAGCTGGCACAGCAACCCGTAGAGCTGCGATGGATTTTGAGAGCCCCTGGGTTTGTCCAGATGCACCGGGTGTGCCCCAGCGTGGTGGAACCCCCAGCCCTCACCCTCCTGTTCTGTTCAAGGACCCAGAAATGGCATCAGTGTCGGGAACCTCCTGCCCACAGTGTGAAACTTTCCACCTCCTTCCTTGCCCACTGATGGAATTCTCTGCTTTTTGGGTTCCATGTAAGAACCTCCCACACTAAAACTGGCGCCTGTTCCTGAGCTGCCACAGCCATGCCATCCGCTGTCGCCGCAGCGAGCGATGAGGAATGCGACGTCTCCCCGTGCACCAAGGAATTTGTGACCCTGGATGTGTGCGGTGTGGCCAGCAAAGGCTTAACCTGCGGAGTCGGGTGCTGACATCGTGGCCTTCTCGGGGCTTCCATGTGCCAAACATCCCCTCAAGTCATCTTGATGCAGAAGAAGGAGCCCTGAGACAAGAGAAGTCGACCAGTCCTGCTCTGAGCTGTTTTCACTGTTGGGGAGTTGGCAGCTGGGCCCCACTCAGCCGACACCAGAGGGACCAGCACCGCTCGGATCTTCCCTCTCTCGAGTTTCCAGCTTGCAGTCACCTCTTCCTTTTCCGTAGTGGAGAAACTGCCTCATAATTCACCTGCCTGGGCTTCCAGCGGTCAGGAGAATGGGGCAGGATAAAACAAACCTGGACTATGAAGTTTCTGGAATTGGCAGCATTGGGAATTCGCTCCGCTGCCTTTTTTCCCTTTTATTCCTTGCTCTGCACAGGAAGGACATGGAGCTGTTGGAGTGGGTCCAGAGGAGGTCATGGAGATGATGTGAGGGCTGGGGCACCTCCTGTACAAAGACAGACTGGGATTGTTGAGCCTGCAGAGGAGAAGGCTCCGGGGAGACCTCAGAGCGGCTTCCAGAGTGGAAAGGGGCTCCAGGAAAGATGAGGGGGGGCTCTTGATGAAGGAGTGCAGGGATAGGATGAGGAGGAACGGGTTTGAGGTGAAAGAAGGGAGATTGAGATGAGATCTCAGGAAGAAATGTTTTCCTGTGAGGGCGATGAGGCCCTGGCCCAGATTTCTGAGAGCAGTGGTGGCTGCCCCATCCCTGGAGAGGTTCAAAGGGAGATTGGACGGGACTTGGAGCCCCTGATCCAGTGGGAAATGTCCCTGCCCGTGGAACTGGATGGGTTTGGACGTCCCTTCCACCCCAACCCACTCCAAGATTCCATGATTCTAGGATTTATTTCATGTTTGCTCTCTGAAGATGCTTGGGAGCTCTGGAAAGAAACAACCTCGGCTTTTTCACTCGGGACCCTTTGAAGAGGTAACGCGTCTTTTTTTGCTCGAGGAGAAGCAAAAGGAACAGAGCACGTGGAGCGACCGAGGGGACAATACTGATCCCTTCCCCTTTAACGCAGGACGCCGGTGATGGCTTTGCCTCTGATCCGAGCTGACTTCCCAGCTGGTTCATCCAGCGAGCGTTGTGCCCCAGAGGAGCGAGAAAATTACATAACCTGCTCTGCCAGCAGCGGCTTCTCCGGCGCGTCCGGGCTCTGCGTTGGGTCTGAAAGGAGAACCACGGAACAATAGTTGGCTCCCTTCTATGCCCAGGAAAAAAAAAACCCAAAACAAGTCCCCAGGGGAATGGGAGAAGAAAATAAAAACCCTGACCAGAAAATCAGAGCGCAGCAAGCGTCAACTCATCCCGGCAGCTCCTTCTACCCAGAGAGAGCTTTTCACTTCATGGTTGTGCACGGAGGTGTCTGTCTGCGCCAGGGCTCCTGGATGCTCCCGGGGGAGCGTGTGGCACCAGCCAGCAGAGAAATCCAATCCTGCTCCCCCCAGGAATGCTCCAGCGGCCAAGCCTCCTCCCAGCCGGCAGCCGGTGGCTCGGGAGCCGGAATGCGAGTGCCAGCGAGTGCCAGGGCCGGGTGTAGGCACGGCTCCCGTTGCCCGGAGCCTCCCCGGGCCGTGGCATTGTCTGTCGCCAGGGTCCAGGAAGGGAAAGAGAGGAGCGAGAGCCAGAATTCCTGGGCTTTTCATCCAGCCATAAACCTCACGCAGTCTTGGTTGAATCACTTCCATGCTGCTGCTCCTCGTTAATCCCCTCTCCAAAGCTGGACCCGGCTCTGGGGAAGAGCCAGAGCCTCCTGCTTGCCCTGCCGGAGGCGCCAGGGGAGAGAAACGGGGCTGTCCGAGCATGAGGCCGAGCTCCTTGGCCGAGCTCCTTCCTAGGGGAGTGGGAGGCGTGAGTCTCCACCTGACTGGGACCATCTTTCTGCTGCCCCATCCACTCTCCGGTGTTCACGCATCCTCCTCGCTCGGTAAGCGATCCAAACCCCACCAGGAGGGATCATCCCCACCTCATCCAATGTGAGAGTTTATTCGGAACCCCCAGGTTGTGTCCTCCACATGGTTTGGCCCTCCGGGATGTTACCACAGCTCTCCTGAATCCCTTTAGCTGGTGCCTGCCGGCGTTCCTGGCGCTGCTCACAAAGTTCTACACGAGCCCCAGGGGTCGAATCAGCCCCGGATCTGGGAGCTGCTGGGATTCCGTGTGGCCGCGCTCAGCCTGCTCCGTTCTCACGCCCGTCTCCAGCTTGGACTCCACAATCTCCCACCCTCCGGGCAGCAACGGAGCCTCCTTTGTGTACAGAAAGTTCAGTTCCCTCCAGCCCCCACAGTTCTCCTCTTAAGGGATTGGGAAGAGCCTCCTGCTTTAAATGGAAAAAATAAGAATCTGATATTGAAAGGGATTCTGTAAATATTTGGTTGGAGCACGGCCGTACGGGAGACCTGGATTCGACTCCAGCAGCATCGCTCTCCATCCTACTGGGACCAGCACTACAGGAGCAGGTAGCGAGTGCAACCAGCCGAGGAGCCTCCACAGGGAATTCCCTCAACCCTCTCGGCTGCTGGCGATGCCTTAAAGTGGGAGGAAACTTCCCAGTCTGATCGTTTAGACTTGCTTTCCAAAGAGGCGACTTCGTTGCGGGTGTCCCAGCAGCAGCGCGGGTACCGCTGGCATCGCGAGGTGGGATAAGAGCTCGGACTTCGGCTGAGGGAGGAATTGTGCAGGATCCAGGTGAACAAGTTCCTCAGGAGGGAGGAGAGGGAGAAGTTTTCCCCCCCAGTCCTTCCTCTCCGGGTCTTGCGGGGCTGCAGCTCGCTGGCAGGGAGCAGAGCGGTCGCCCGCCGTCTCCCAGAGTGTTTGATTTGTGGCATTCCACAGATCATTAGAGCAGCCGGGAATGTAGGTCAGGGCTGGCACATCCCCTTGCCAGGCTCCGCTCCTGATGCTGCAGGAGGAAGGAAAGGTAGAAATGGGGAGGGAAACCTGGGAGATGCAGCAAACCTCCCCATGTCTCCCGATCATCCAGCTTCAGAGACTCCGGCAGCACCATTCCTGCAGCTCCTGCCCTCACTCTGCATCTTCCTGGGACCAGACACCTTTGCTCCAGACCTTTCCCTGCTCCCTGTCGCCACTCACGTCCCTTTCCCTGATTCCACTCAAGCTTTCTTAGGGTTTTCACCCTCTGGATGCTGCTCAGCAGGTGTCTGCATGTTCCTCTCATCCCAAAATCCGCTGTGATTCCTGCAGCCAAGGGAAGGAGCTACGCACAAGGAGCCCGGGGCAGCTGCGGGTTCCCAGGCAGCCCTGGCCCCTTCGGTTACGTTTTCCTCCCTCTGGGGAGCCGAGGGATCCTGACTCTTGTGGCAAAGATGGAAACATGCAGGGAAGCAGCTGAGCCTGGATTTACTGAGAATCCATTAGGCTCTTGTGCCGGCAGCTTCTGATTTTGAGTCAAAACTCAGTGTCTTTGCTTCCTCTGCAGCACTTTGAAAGCACGAGTGGATTTTTTTTTTTTTTCCCCCCTGTGCCTCTTGAATCCAGGGAACTGAGTGTTTTCCCCTTCAGCTCGTCTCCTTACCAGGCGAGACGTGGAGCAGCTACCTTCAGGGTGTGCAAAGCAGCCGTCCAGCCCGTGACCTCGCGTGATCCCTGCTCGGTGGTGCTTCCCGAGCTCTCAACAGAGCGAGAGGATGCACGTTTGTCACAAACACATCACTTAGCGCATCCCGGTTTTCTTTTCAGGAATAAGTCCTGCCCAAAGCTGCCTTCAACCCTCGAGTTGTTTCTCCGCTGACCGCATCTCGTCTTTTCTGCTTTTCCTCGCAGCGAACTCCATCAAGGTGGAGATGTACAGCGATGAGGAGGGCAGCCGGCTGCTGTCGCAGGACGAGCGGATGCTGGAGAAAGAGGACAGCGTCATCGTGGAGGACTCGCTCTCGGAGCCCTTGGGCTACTGCGATGGGACTGGCCAGGAGCCGCACTCACCCGGTGGCATTCGCCTGCCCAACGGCAAACTCAAGTGCGATATCTGCGGGATGGTTTGCATCGGCCCCAACGTGCTGATGGTGCATAAACGCAGCCACACCGGTGAGTGGCAGCCCCGACAGTGCCGGCCAGGGTGGGATGGGCCCCAGGGAAGAGAATTTCTGGTGGAAACGGATCACGTGGGAGGTGGTTACTCCGAGGTGCTGACCCTGGAGATAATGGTGGTGAGGGAAGGTCTGGAAAAGTGGGTTTAGGTGGTTTTTCCTGATCGTACCCAGGCTCCAGGAACAGCTCTGGAGTTTCCTGGGCTGGAGGTTGAAGTGTGGATCTGCTGAAGGGTCAGGAGGCTCCGCAAAGGGATCTGAACAGGCTGGATCCATGGGCTGAGACCAACGGCAGGAGGTTTAATGAGGCCAAATGCTGCGTCCTGCACCCTGAGGAGCTCCAGACTAGGAGAAGTCTGGCTGGAAACTGCCTGGAGGAGAAGGACCTGGAGGTGTTGGTTGAACAGGAGCCAGCAGGGGCCCAGGTGGCCAAGAAGACCAATGGCATCTTGGCTTGGATCAGACACGGCGTGGCCAGCAGGGCCAGGGAGGTTCTTCTGCCTCTGGACTCAGCACTGGGGAGACCGCTCCTCGAATCCTGGGGTCAGTTGTTGTCCCCTCAGCACAAGGAGGATGTTGAGGTTCTGGAGCGAGTGCAGAGGAGGGAACAAAGCTGGTGAGGGGGCTGGAGAAGAAGAGGAGCAGCTGAGAGAGCTGGGGGTGTTTATCCTGGAGAAGAGGAGGCTGAGGGGAGACCTCATTGCTCTCTGCAACTCCCTGAGAGGAGGTTGTGGAGAGGAGGGAGCTGGGCTCTTCTCCCAGGGGACAGGATGAGAGGGAATGGCTTCAAGCTCCACCAGGGGAGGTTCAGGCTGGACTTTAGGAAAAATTTTTCATGGAAAGGGTCACTGGGCAGTGGCAGAGGCTGCCCAGGGAGGGGGTTGAGTCCCCTTCCCTGGAGGGGTTTAAGGGACGTGTGGACGAGGTGCTGAGGGACATGGGTTAGTGATTGATGGGAATGGTTGGACTCGATGATCCGGTGGGTCTCTTCCAACCTGGTGATTCTATGATTCTTTCCCTCACAAACACACCCAGCGCTGCCAAACCCATGAGTGCTCCTGGTCTCCTGGGCTGTTGCTGCTCCTCTACAGGCTTCCAAAATGCTTTGCACCAGGGGTTTCACTCCCGGCTCTGGTTTTGCAGGAGAAAGGCCCTTCCACTGTAACCAGTGCGGAGCCTCCTTCACCCAGAAGGGAAACCTCCTGCGCCACATCAAGCTGCACTCCGGCGAGAAGCCCTTCAAGTGTCCCTTCTGCAACTACGCCTGTCGCAGGAGGGACGCGCTCACCGGCCACCTGCGGACACACTCCGGTGGGTGCTCCGGCCGGGAAGGGAGGAGGCGGCACGCGGGGGATAGGTGGGGATTTTACAAAATCAGGGGAGTGAACCTGGCTCTGAAAGCGCCAACTGTGAGCTCTGAACCAACAGCGGCCAAACGGGCTCTTGGATCGACTGCGTTCCGAGCCAACCAGGGCTCAGTGCTGGGTCCAGCCCTGCTCAATGTCTTTATCTTATGTCTTACCTGGATGAAGGCATCGAGTGCACCCTGAGCAAGTTTGTGGATGACAGTTAGCTGGGTGGAAGCTGGATCTGGAGGGTCGGGAGGCTCCAAAGGGATCTGAACAGGCTGGATCCATGGGCTGAGACCAATGGCTGGAGGGTTAACGAGGCCAAATGCCGAGTCCTGCACTTGGGGCACAACAACCCTGAGCAGCTCCAGACTAGGAGAAGTCTGGCTGGAAACTGCCTGGAGGAGAAGGACCTGGGGGTGTTGGTTGAACAGGAGCCAGCAGGGGCCCAGGTGGCCAAGAAGACCAATGGCCAAACTTTTCACGGAAAGAGTTATTGGCCACTGGCAGAGGCTGCCCAGGGAGGGGGTTGAGTCACATTCCCTGGATGGGTTTAAGGGACAAGTGGATGAGGCGCTGAGAGACATGGATTAGTGACTGATGGGAATGGTTGGACTCGATGATCCGGTGGGCCTTTTCCAATCTGGTGATTCTATTCTAACCTGCTGAGAGCTGAGCGTGTGCTGAGGGCCGAGCGTGTGCTGTGGGCGCTCTTGTGGTGTCTGATTAATGGTGCAGGAACATGTGGGCTCTGTGCTTCTGGGTGCAGGTTCTCCCCAGGGTTTTGCCATCTCCCTCTTGCACAAAGATAAATGTTTAATAGATTTTATTGAGCCGAGAAGGGTCCCACCCTGGGCGCGCCTGGCCCCAGCCCCGTGGGTTCTGGGTTCATTTGTCTCTTGTTTTGACATCGTCCTGTTCGAATGTGACATTTGAGCTGTGGTTTCCACCCTCCCGTTCCGTGATGTCACGGCTGCCGGGGACCAGGGGTGGGAGTTACGATTCTGTGGGCTGGGGTGCAGCATTTGCTCTGAACACCTGCAAACGCTGCTCCAGGCTTTGAGCCCTGCCTGGAAATGGGTGCTGTGAGCTTCCTTGGGGCAAGAAACGACTCCCCAGAGAACTTGTTCTCCTCCCAGCGGAGCCCAGGACCCTGTCGCCCCCTTGTAGCCCCATCCAGGACCCCAAGTTCCCTATAGGTCCCTGCCCTGTGCCCTTCCCAGTAGGAGGGTGGGATGCTCCAGGGTTCATCTCCTGTCTCTCTGTGCGTGAATCTTCTCACTCTGCTGTTTCTTTTGGGAGTCTGTTGTCTCTCCCCAGCACCTGAGCCCTTCTGGGAGCAGCTGGAGGGGCTTGCAGGTCTTTGGCTACCAGAGCAGGATTGGGGCTGTTGGCTCTTGCCTGGTGTCTGTGCAGGAGGAGGTTTTGGGGTTTGCAGGAGCTTCCCATCTTTTTTCTTTATCTCTGGACGTCCCCATTTCCAAGGGACCAAGCTGCTCCTTGGTGCCAAATGGTTTTGATCTCTTGTCTGGTTTTCCAGCCCAGCCAGGACACGGCACCGAAGGCGTTTCCACTGCTGAGGTGATTGGGAAAGAGTCTCTTTAGGGAGCAGATGAGGTGAGGTGAGGTCAACAGCCTCGGGCTTTGCCAGTTAATGGGGAGAGATGCCAAGGAAATCCTTTCCCCACATTCTTTCCTTATCTCTAAGAGGATAAAACCCCCAAGAAGGCGGCAGTTGGGGTAGAATCCCCTGTGTCATTTGCTCTGGAGAGCAAAGAGCATCCGTGTCTCCTCCCGCCCAGCTGGGAGGGTGAGGAGCACCAGGGACAGCCCAGCTCTGGATCACCAGCTGAGCCACGGCCGCTCGCCTCAAGGCCTTCAGCTCTCCTGACAAATTCTTCAGTCTGGAGCGATCAGCATCATCCATCTTCCTCTCCTCTGCCTCCGGCCACTCCGAGTGGCGGCAGCTCAGCCGGCACTGAGCCACGCAACATCTTGGACTTTGGCATCCTCCATCCCTGGGTGCTGTGGACAAGGGCTTCATGGCACAGGACGGGTGCTCTGGAGCGGAGCAGCTCCTGGATTTTGGAAAAGAACCTTCAGGAGCGGAGAATCCCAGTGGGAAAGACTCCATTCTGTTTAAACCCTCCCTGTCCTCTCTGTTGGGCTGGGGGCTTTGGGGCCCCTCAGCACAAGAAGGATGTTGAGGCTCTGGAGCGAGTCCAGAGAAGAGCAACGAGGCTGGGGAGGGGGCTGGAGAAGAAGAGGAGCAGCTGAGAGAGCTGGGGGTGTTTATCCTGGAGAAGAGGAGGCTGAGGGGAGACCTCATTGCTCTCTGCAACTCCCTGAGAGGAGGTTGTGGAGAGGAGGGAGCTGGGCTCTTCTCCCAAGGGACAGGGGACAGGACGAGAGGGAATGGCCTCAAGCTCCACCAGGGGAGGGTCAGGCTGAACATTAGGAAAAAAAATTTCCTGGAAGAGGTCACTGGGCAGTGGCAGAGGCTGCCCAGGGAGGGGATTGAGTCCCCTTCCCTGAGGGGTTTAAGGGGCGTGTGGATGAGGTGCTGAGGGACATGGGTTAGTGATTGATGGGAATGGTTGGACTCCATGATCCAGTGGGTCTCTTCCAACCTAATGATTCTATGATTCCTGATCACCTCCTGGGCATCTCCCTGCTGCCCGGCACGTAAAGGGTTGCCCAGAGTCCTTCAACCAAGAGCCCCAGAAATGGGACGGAGCCTCACAACATATCAAACGCAAATTAGCCTTTCTGGGAGCTAATTACTCGGAAAAACCTTCATTTAATGTGGATTTCACAGACGAAAGTCTCACAGCTGCTGCGCCGGGTGGAAGGCAGCGGGGCCTGGCTCTCCCTCCTTCTGCTTTAACTAGAGGCGCGTGTTTCATGCTGTCCCCATGAGGGACGCGAAGCTTTCATCTTGGAAGACGCGCTGTCCAAAAAAGTGAGGGATTCAAACCCAGATCAAACGGGCTGCGCCGCTCGGAATAGATCAGAGGCTGCAACCCACACCCAGGGCGGCAGGGACAAGCGCCTCTCCCCCAGGACCATCCTCATAGCCCTGTAAATCTGTGAGCCCAGGGCTGCTGTTGGAAGGAACCGTTGTTTGTTGTGCTTGGGCAGCAGAAACTTTGCTCCAGTGGCGAGGAGAGCGTCCCCACGCTCCCGGTTTGGGAATCGTGCTGGGGAAGAGCTTTGTGGAATCTAAACAGACCTTGGTTAGCCCCTCGTTCGCATTAGGAGTTGGAGATCAAGTCTGTCTGAGAGACGAGTGCCTGTCGGGGTTAAAGGGTGAAGTTCTCAGAGAGGAATAAGCATCTTAACAGCTTTGGTGGAGACGTGGGCAATGGGATCGAGGGCATCCTCAGCAATCTTGATGGTGACACCAGGCTGCGTGGTGCCATCAACACCCTGGAGGGCAGTGGTGGATCCAGAGGGAAGGGATGGATCCGGAGGGAAGGGATGGAGCTGGAGAGAAGGGATGAATCCAGGGGGAAGGGATGGATCCAGAGAGAAGGTCTCCCATCCAGGGGGAAGGGATGGATCCAGAGAGAAGGTCTCCCATCCAGGGGGAAGGGATGGATCCAGAGAGAAGGTCTCCCATCCAGGGGGAAGGGATGGATCCAGAGAGAAGGTCTCCCATCCAGGGGGAAGGGATGGATCCAGAGAGAAGGTCTCCCATCCAGGAGGAAGGAAGGGATGGATCCAGAAGCAACTGGCCAGGCTGGAGAGGTGGGACTCTGCGAACCTCATGAAGTTCAACATGGCAAGTTCTTACTCCGAGATCAGGGCAATCCCAGCATAAATCCAGGATGGACTGGAAGCAGCCCTGAGGAAAAGGTCTTGGGGTGCCAAAGGATGAAAAGTTCAACCTCAACCAGCAATGCGTGCTCGCAGCCCAGACACCAGTCATGTCCTGGGCTGCATCCAAAGCAGCGGAACCAGCAGGGAGGGAGAGGATTCTGCCCCTCAGACTCGAAAAGCTGAGTGAATGATGGAGATTAAGGGATGTAATGTAATTTGGAGCCAAGGCTCCTCCATCTGATTGCTGGATTTGATGAGCCACTTCCTAACACGTCTTTGTGGCCGTACTCGGAGGCTGGAAGGGAGAGCTGTGCTTGTCACTGGCTTCTCCAGATGCATTTCCAACCTGAAAAGCAGCTCCTGGACTCGTGGATCTGCTGCGGTGCCACTGGGGCAGGATCCGGTCCCGGCAGGAGGAGGTGCCAACCCTGCTTTCTCGCCACAGTGCAAAACCACTTCATGCAAATCCAGGTGACGTAGCCGGAGCAGGGAGCAAACACGAATTCACCTACAGCCTGAAAGTGTTTTTTCAAAAGCAGTTAAAGGTTAAACCGCAAACTGCAAAATCCCCTAAACCGCCCCGAAAAGCTGACAGGAACAGTGTGAGCCCGGTCCAGGCGGGTGGCAGGGGTGGCAGCTCCTCCCCAAACCAAACGTGGGGACCGTGACATGGACCAGTGAGCTGAGACCCATGGCATGAGGGTTAACGAGGCCAAATGCTGCCTCCTGCACTTGGGGCACAACAACCCTGAGGGGCTCCAGATGAGAAGTCTGGCTGGGAAGCTGCCTGGAGGAGAAGGACCTGGGGGTGTTGGTTGAACAGGAGCCAGCAGGGGCCCAGGTGGCCAAGGAGGCCAATGGCATCTTGGCTTGGATCAGAGACGGCGTGGCCAGCAGGGCCAGGGAGGTTCTTCTCCCTCTGGACTCGGCACTGGGGAGACCGCTCCTCGAATCCTGGGGTCAGTTGTGGTCCCCTCAGCACAAGAAGGATGTTGAGGCTCTGGAGCGAGTGCAGAGAAGAGCAACGAAGCTGGTGAGGGGGCTGGAGAAGAAGAGGAGCGGCTGAGAGAGCTGGGGGTGTTTATCCTGGAGAAGAGGAGGCTGAGGGGAGACCTCATTGCTCTCTGCAACTCCCTGAGAGGAGGTTGTGGAGAGGAGGGTGTTGGTCTTTTCAACGTGATAGGACAAGAGGAAATAGCCTTTACTTGCCCCAAGGCAGGTTCAGATTGGACATCAAGAAAGATTTCTTCACCAAAAGGGTTCTCAGACATGTATCAGCTGGGGAGATGCCGTGCTCAGGGCTGTCATTTAGTAGTGGGCAGGTATGGTTGGGCTTGATGATCTCCAAAGTCTTTTCTAACCTAGCAATTTTATGTCTCTGTGATGAAGGGCAACGTTTCGTGTCCTCCTCTCGGCCACCGCAACACCATCCCTGGCTCCACCACTTGGTATCCTAGGATTAGGTCCTGGCATATGTGGATGAGGTCCTGGCACGCAGATGAGGTCCTGGCATGCACGGATGAGGTCCTCACATATGTGGATGTGGGCCTGGCATATGTGGATGAGATCCTGGCACATGCAGATGAGGTCCTGGTGTGGATGGATGAGGTCCTGGCACATAGATGACGTCCTGGTGTATGTGGATTAGGTCCTGGCATGCATGGACGAGGTCCTGGCACACACAGATGAGGTCCTGGTGTGGATGGATGAGGTCCTGGTGTACATGGATGAGGTTCTGACACACAGATGAGGTCCTGGTGTGGATGGATGAGGTCCTGGTGTACATGGATGAAGTTCTGGTGTACATGGATGAGGTTCTGACACACAGATGAGGTCCTCGTGTGGATGGATGAGGTTCTGGTGTACATGGATGAAGTCCTGGTGTACATGGATGAGGTTCTGACACACAGATGAGGTCCTGGTGTGGATGGATGAGGTTCTGGTGTACATGGATGAAGTCCTGGTGTACATGGATGAGGTTCTGACACACAGATGAGGTCCTGGTGTACATGGATGAAGTCCTGGTGTACATGGATGAGGTTCTGACACACAGATGAGGTCCTGGTGTGGATGGATGAGGTTCTGGTGTACATGGATGAGGTTCTGACACACAGATGAGGTCCTGGTGTGGATGGATGAGGTCCTGGTGTGGATGGATGAGGTCCTGGTGTACATGGATGAGGTTCTGACACACAGATGAGGTCCTGGTGTGGATGGATGAGGTTCTGGTGTGCACGGATGAGGTCCTGGCACACATGGATGAGGTTCTGGTATGCAGAGATGAGGACCTGCTGTGCACAGCTCACCGTGAGGAGCATCTTCAGCCCCACGTCATGCGGCAGCCGCTCTCCTTTGTTGGCCAGTTGCCGTCCAGCAAGGCCAAACGCCGCCCTTGGGTGGCTTTGGTGATTTTCAGTCAGAAGCTGAGAAAATTGGGAGGGATGAGAATAAACTGGAGTCTTGCGAGCGTCTGATGGCAGATCTGGCTCTGCGCAGCCCCCCGAGTGCTGGCCCTCTCACTGAGCAGCTTGTGGGGAACAGAGTGGGAAGAAACGCTTGGAATTGCTTAAACAATTGAGTGTTGTGGCTGCTCTCCTTAAATCTTGGCTTTGCCGTCAGTCTTCCTGCGGGAGGGTTTCTTTGGAGGTTGCTGGTGGCTTGGGAACAGAGGTGAGACCAGGTCTGGGATGGTTTGGTTTCAGCGTTTAGCTAAGTGAGGGTTTATTTTCATAGCTCCCCATCTATCAAACAGGAGCATCCAGTGAATCCTGCTGCTTTTTCTCTGCCGTCGGTGCCCATCTGGCTTTTTCTTCAGCGCGGGCTCCGTCTGCTCTTACAGCCAAACCCCAATTTCTCTGTTTTTCAGTCTCCTCCCCCACGGTCGGCAAGCCCTACAAGTGCAACTACTGCGGCCGAAGCTACAAGCAGCAGAGCACGCTGGAGGAGCACAAGGAGCGCTGCCACAGCTACCTGCAGAGCCTCAGCGCCGAGCCGCAGCCGCTGCCCGGCCAGCAAGGTCAGTGCCGAGGAGCGACCGGAGCAGCATCAGGAGCCCAGCAGGGTGGGAAATAGGGTGCAGGGATATTTTCCAGTCCTGTCTCTGGGGTTTAGACTTGGGGATGTCATTCCTGTTAGAAAAAGGGGTGCTGCCCCAGTGCTGCCTGATACTGGGATGGAAGGTGCTGTGGTTAATGCTGCCAACACCCACAAATCATAGAATCGCCAGGTTGGAAGAGACCCACCGGATCATCGAGTCCAACCATTCCCATCAATCACTAACCCATGTCCCTCAGCACCTCATCCACACGTCCCTTAAACCCCTACAGGGAAGGGGACTCAACCCCCTCCCTGGGCAGCCTCTGCCACTGCCCAATGACCCTTTCCATGAATTTTTTTTTCCTGAAGTCCAGCCTGAACCTCCCCTGGAGGAGTTTGAGGCCATTCCCTCTCGTCCTGTCCCCTGTCCCTTGGGAGAAGAGCCCAGCTCCCTCCTCTCCACAACCTCCTCTCAGGGAGTTGCAGAGAGCAATGAGGTCTCCCCTCAGCCTCCTCTTCTCCAGGATAAACACCCCCAGCTCTCTCAGCTGCTCCTCTTCTTCTCCAGCCCCCTCCCCAGCTTCGTTGCTCTTCTCTGGACTCACTCCAGAGCCTCAACATCCTTCTTGTGCTGAGGGGACAACAACTAACCCCAGGATTCGAGGAGCGGTCTCCCCAGTGCCGAGTCCAGAGGGAGAAGAACCTCCCTGGCCCTGCTGGCCACGCCGTTTCTGATCCAAGCCAAGATGCCATTGACCTCCTTGGCCACCTGGGTCCCTGCTGGCTCCTGTTCAACCAACACCCCCAGGTCCTTCTCCTCCAGGCAGTTTCCAGCCAGACTTCTAGTCTGGAGCTGCTCAGGGTTGTTGTGCCCCAAGTGCATTTGGCCTCGTTAACCCTCCTGCTGTTGGTCTCGGCCCATGGATCCAGCCTGTTCAGATCCCTTTGGAGCCTCCAGCAGATCCACACTTCCACCAAATACCGAGTTTTCCCCCCTTCCTCCCTTCACCACCTGCCAGATTCCAAAGACCGTTGAGTGGGAACACCCCCTTGTCCTGTATTTCTGATGCGAGAATTTCCAAGGGCGTTTTTCACAAGTACCGGAACACAGCGATGACACCGCGGTGCGGGGGATTTACCCTGCGGCCAAGCCGGGCACCGCGTGGCATCGAAGAAGCTTCTGGCTCCTTCTCGGAGCCTGCGGACAGAGCCCCTGGCTTGGCTGCACTGGTAAAGAGCCAAAGCCGGAGCCTTTTTGGCTCCACATCCTTTTGGAGCCAGACTTGGTCCCTCCAGAGCCACCGGTGCTCACGGCAAGTGTCACCAGTTACGGTGCTTTTACTGGATGATCCGTAACTCGCGGGGCACGGGATTGGCGGAGCTGCCCTCGCCAGCAGCGAGGTCTCTCCTGGAGGGGGTTGAGAGCCGGCAAGGGGAGCGAGGGCTCTTCCAGCCCTTGAAGCCAACTCCTCTCCCCCAAAGCGGCAGGAGCGGGTGCAGCTCGATGAAGGAGGGAGGCGACCCGGGTGCCAGCGCTGCCCTGCGACCGAGGCACCCACAGGGTAAGCTCTGGAGCGGGCAGCCCGGCAGCTTTTCTGCAGGTTCATCCCAGCTGGCAGAGGGCAGGAGCAACGCACCTGGAGCTGTGGAGTCTGCGGCCTCGGGCGCAGCATCTTGCGGTTGCCGGCTGAGCCGGGTTTCTCTTCACTTGCCAGGTGACGAGATGCGAGACCTGGAGATGGTGCCGGATTCCCTGCTTCACCCCTCGTCCGATCGGCCGACGTTTATCGACCGGCTGGCTAACAGCCTCACCAAACGGAAGCGATCGACACCTCAGAAATTCGTGGGTAAGGGATCTCCACGTGGCGAACGAGAGAGGAGGGAACGGGGCAGCCTCTGGAGCCCCTGGGAGCTGGGATTCCATCCTTGAGCACGTGGCTGGTGTTCCCACCGCACCTTCCGTCTCCGCAATCCCGGGACACAGCGGGTTTGGGGAGGTAGAGGACGTTGGGGAGGGCAGATGTTCACCCCAAAGCCAAGTTTCCCCGTTCCGACTTCGCTTTCCTTCCTGGCAGGGGAGAAGCAGATGCGATTCACCCTCTCGGATCTCCCTTTCGACGTGAACTCCGGCTTCGAGAAGGACGTGGAGATGGTCTCAGCCCACCACCCCCTGGACCCCTCGTACGGCAGCTCCCTCTCCATGATGGGGGGGGAGCATCTTCGCCCCCTCCGCCTGCCCCCCACAAACTGCATCTCGGAGGTCACCCCCGTCATCAGCTCTGTCTACACCCAAATCCAACCCCTGCCGGGCCGGCTGGAGATGCCGCCGAGCCGAGAAGCCGCCGAGGGGCACGAGGACGTGCCGGACGGGGTGCCGGTTGTGTTCCGGGGTCGGGAACAAGGCGCTTCGCCCACCAACGGCTGCCAGGACTCGACGGACACGGAGAGTAACCACGAAGAGCGGAGCTCGCAGCTGCCGCCGGCGAACTGTGCCGGCAGCCGCCAGAGCCCGGCCTACGCCAAAGAGGACCCCAAGGTGCCGGAGGGGCCCCCGGCCGCCCGCTCCACTCCCAGCGCCGCCAAAGAAATCCTGCGGGTGCTGAACGAGGACGGCGAGCAGATCAGGGCCTTCAAATGCGAGCACTGCCGCATCCTTTTCCTGGACCACGTCATGTTCACCATCCACATGGGCTGCCACGGCTTCAGAGACCCTTTCGAATGCAACATCTGTGGCCACCACAGCCAGGACCGGTACGAGTTCTCCTCTCACATAGTGCGGGGCGAGCATAAAGTCGGTTAAAAATACCCTTTTTTCCCTCCTCCTCCTCCTCATCCCCTCCCTGCTCCTCCTCTGGCTCTGGCTCGGCCCCTCCACCCCTCCGGGCGCGGAACTGTTGGTTTTTCTTTTCTACTCCTTTGCACTGACTTTGGCTACAAAAATATTTAAAAAAAAAAAAAAATCAATAACTTGAAAAAAAAAAAAAAAAAAAACCACAAACTGGCCCCGGCGAGGGGCGCTCTTAACGATTTGCCTTTTTATAAATGGAGTTATTTAAGTATTAACAGACTTTTTTGTGCTTTTCCCCCCTCCTCCCACCTCCCTCTGTTATTTATTGAGCTTCTTAGTTTATCTTTTTATAAATC
>JAUNZM010002484.1:0-10395 GCA_033459285.1 Clamator glandarius | reverse complement strand
CATTTTTGACAACTGCGACTCCATTTTGGTGGCCACAACCCCATTTTTGGTGGCCATGATCCCATTTTTGACAACTGCGACCCCATTTCTGGCGGCCACGACCCCATTTTTGACAACTATGACCCCATTTTGGTGGCCACGATCCCATTTTTGGTGACCAGAACTCAATTTTTGGTGGCTGCGACCCCATTTTTGGTGGCCACGACCCCATTTTTCACAACTACGACCCCATTTTGGTGGCCACGACCCCATTTTTGGTGACCAGAACTCAATTTTTAGTGGCCACGACCTCATTTTCAGTGGCCATGACCCCATTTCTGGTGGCCACGACCCCTTTTTTCACAACTACGACCCCATTTTGGTGGCCACAATCCCATTTTCGGTGACCAGAACTCAATTTTTGGTGACCGCAACCCCATTTTTGGCGGCCACGACCCCATTTTTGACAACTATGACCCCATTTTGGTGGCCACGACCCCATTTTTGACAACTATGACGCCATTTTGGTGGCCATGACCCCATTTTCGGTGGCCACGACCCCATTTTTGACAACTATGACCCCATTTTGGTGGCCACGACCCCATTTCTGGCGGCCACGACCCCATTTTTCACAACTACGACCCCATTTTGGTGGCCACGACCCCATTTTCGGTGACCAGAACTCAATTTTTGGTGACCGCAACCCCATTCTTGGCAGCCACGACCCCATTTTGGTGGCCACAATCCCATTTTTGACAACTATGACCCCATTTTGTTGGCCACGACCCCATTTTCGGTGGCCACGACCCCATTTTTGACAACTATGACCCCATTTTGGTGGCCACGACCCCATTTTTGGTGACCACGACCCCATTTTTGACAACTATAACCCCATTTTGGTGGCCACGACCCCATTTCTGGCGGCCACGACCCCATTTTTCACAACTACGACCCCATTTTGGTGGCCACACCCCCATTTTCGGTGACCAGAACTCAATTTTTGGTGACCGCGGCCCCATTTTTGGCGGCCACGACCCCATTTTTGACAACTACGACCCCATTTTGGTGGCCACAACCCCATTTTTGGTGACCAGAACTCAATTTTTGGTGACCGCGACCCCATTTTCGGTGGCCACGACCCCTTTTTTCACAACTACGACCCCATTTTGGTGGCCACGATCCCATTTTTGGTGACCAGAACTCACTTTTTGGTGGCCGTGACCCCATTTCTGACAACTAGGACCCCATTTTGGTGGCCACGACCCCATTTTCGGTGGCCACGACCCCATTTTTCACAACTACGACCCCATTTTCGGTGGCCACGACCCCATTTTCGGTGGCCACGACCCCATTTTCGGTGGCCACGACCCCATTTTTCACAACTACGACCCCATTTTCGGTGGCCACGACCCCATTTTCGGTGGCCACGACCCCATTTTTCACAACTACGACCCCATTTTCGGTGGCCACGACCCCATTTTTCACAACTACGACCCCGTTTTCGGTGGCCACGACCCCATTTCGGTGGCCACGACCCCATTTTTCACAGCTACGACCCCATTTTTCACAACTACGACCCCATTTTCGGTGGCCACGACCCCATTTTCGGTGGCCACGACCCCATTTTCGGTGGCCACGACCCCATTTTTCACAACTACGACCCCATTTTCGGTGGCCACGACCCCATTTTCGGTGGCCACGACCCCATTTTTCACAACTACGACCCCATTTTCGGTGGCCACGACCCCATTTTCGGTAGCCACGACCCCATTTTCGGTGGCCACGACCCCATTTTTCACAACTACGACCCCATTTTCGGTGGCCACGACCCCATTTTCGGTGGCCACGACCCCATTTTTCACAACTACGACCCCATTTTCGGTGGCCACGACCCCATTTTCGGTGGCCACGACCCCATTTTTCACAACTACGACCCCATTTTCGGTGGCCACGACCCCATTTTTCACAACTACGACCCCGTTTTCGGTGGCCACGACCCCATTTCGGTGGCCACGACCCCATTTTTCACAGCTACGACCCCATTTTGGTGGCCACGAGCCCGTTTTCGGTGGCCACGAGCCCATTTTCGGTGGCCACGACCCCATTTTTCACAGCTACGACCCCATTTCGGTGGCCACGAGCCCGTTTTGGGTGGCCGGCTCACCTTGGCGTGGCCGTGCTTGCCGGTCTTGGAGGTGGACATCTCGACGATCTTACAGGGCCGCCCCTTGAGGACGACGAAGCCGTTCTTGCGCAGGGCCGAGCACTGCATGGGGAAGGTGGCCGAGGCGCCCGCGTCCCCCGTCTCGAAGTCCAGCTCGTCCGCCATGGCCGCTCGGTGTCCGCTCGACTGCGGGGCACCCCGAAAAAAACAAAAAAACCCAAAAAAACGAGGGGCTCAGGGGGCTCGAAACGGCCTCCGAGGGCACCTCGAGGGCTTTGGGATCAATCGGAGGAGCTGGAGATGCTGCTGAGGGCACCTCGAGGGCTTTGGGATCAATCGGAGGAGCTGGAGATGCCGCTGAGGGCACCTCGAGGGCTTTGGGATCAATCGGAGGAGCTGGAGATGCTGCTGAGGGCACCTCGAGGGGTTCTGAGGGCACCTCGAGGGCTTTGGGATCAATCGGAGGAGCTGGAGATGCCGCTGAGGGCACCTCAAGGGCTTTGGGATCAATCAGAGGAGCTGGAGATGCCGCTGAGGGCACCTCGAGGGCTTTGGGATCAATCGGAGGAGCTGGAGATGCTCCTGAGGGCACCTCGAGGGCTTTGGGATCAATCGGAGGAGCTGGAGATGCTCCTGAGGGCACCTCGAGGGCTTTGGGATCAATCGGAGGAGCTGGAGATGCCGCTGAGGGCATCTCGAGGGGTTTTGAGGGCACCTCGAGGGGTTTAGAACCACCCTAAGGAGCTAGAGAAGGGGATAAGGGCACCTCGAGGGGTTTGGGATCAATCGGAGGAGCTGGAGATGCCGCTGAGGGCATCTCGAGGGGTTTTGAGGGCACCTCGAGGGGTTTGGAACCACCCTAAGGAGCTAGAGAAGGGGATAAGGGCACCTCGAGGGGTTTGGGATCAATCGGAGGAGCTGGAGATGCCGCTGAGGGCACCTCAGGGGGGTTCGAGGGCACCTCGAGGGCTTTGGGATCAATCAGAGGAGCTGGAGATGCCGCTGAGGGCACCTCGAGGGCTTTGGGATCAATCGGAGGAGCTGGAGATGCTCCTGAGGGCACCTCGAGGGCTTTGGGATCAATCGGAGGAGCTGGAGATGCTCCTGAGGGCACCTCGAGGGCTTTGGGATCAATCGGAGGAGCTGGAGATGCCGCTGAGGGCACCTCAAGGGCTTTGGGATCAATCAGAGGAGCTGGAGATGCCGCTGAGGGCACCTCAGGGGGGTTCGAGGGCACCTCGAGGGCTTTGGGATCAATCGGAGGAGCTGGAGATGCCGCTGAGGGCATCTCGAGGGGTTTTGAGGGCACCTCGAGGGGTTTGGAACCACCCTAAGGAGCTAGAGAAGGGGATAAGGGCACCTCGAGGGGTTTGGGATCAATCGGAGGAGCTGGAGATGCCGCTGAGGGCATCTCGAGGGGTTTTGAGGGCACCTAGAGGGGTTTGGAACCACCCTAAGGAGCTAGAGAAGGGGATAAGGGCACCTCGAGGGGTTTGGGATCAATCGGAGGAGCTGGAGATGCCGCTGAGGGCATCTCGAGGGGTTTTGAGGGCACCTAGAGGGGTTTGGAACCACCCTAAGGAGCTAGAGAAGGGGATAAGGGCACCTCGAGGGGTTTGGGATCAATCGGAGGAGCTGGAGATGCCGCTGAGGGCATCTCGAGGGGTTTTGAGGGCACCTCGAGGGGTTTGGAACCACCCTAAGGAGCTAGAGAAGGGGATAAGGGCACCTCGAGGGGTTTGGGATCAATCGGAGGAGCTGGAGATGCCGCTGAGGGCATCTCGAGGGCTTTGGGATCAATCGGAGGAGCTGGAGATGCTCCTGAGGGCACCTCGAGGGCTTTGGGATCAATCGGAGGAGCTGGAGATGCTCCTGAGGGCACCTCGAGGGCTTTGGGATCAATCGGAGGAGCTGGAGATGCCGCTGAGGGCACCTCAAGGGCTTTGGGATCAATCAGAGGAGCTGGAGATGCCGCTGAGGGCACCTCAGGGGGGTTCGAGGGCACCTCGAGGGCTTTGGGATCAATCGGAGGAGCTGGAGATGCCGCTGAGGGCATCTCGAGGGGTTTTGAGGGCACCTCGAGGGGTTTGGAACCACCCTAAGGAGCTAGAGAAGGGGATAAGGGCACCTCGAGGGGTTTGGGATCAATCGGAGGAGCTGGAGATGCCGCTGAGGGCATCTCGAGGGGTTTTGAGGGCACCTCGAGGGGTTTGGAACCACCCTAAGGAGCTAGAGAAGGGGATAAGGGCACCTCGAGGGGTTTGGGATCAATCGGAGGAGCTGGAGATGCCGCTGAGGGCATCTCGAGGGGTTTTGAGGGCACCTAGAGGGGTTTGGAACCACCCTAAGGAGCTAGAGAAGGGGATAAGGGCACCTCGAGGGGTTTGGGATCAATCGGAGGAGCTGGAGATGCCGCTGAGGGCAACTTGAGGGGTTTTGAGGGCACCTCGAGGGGTTTGGGATCAATCGGAGGAGCTGGAGATGCCGCTGAGGGCATCTCGAGGGGTTTTGAGGGCATCTAGAGGGGTTTAGAACCACCCTAAGGAGCTAGAGAAGGGGATAAGGGCACCTCGAGGGGTTTGGGATCAATCGGAGGAGCTGGAGATGCCGCTGAGGGCATCTCGAGGGGTTTTGAGGGCACCTCGAGGGGTTTGGAACCACCCTAAGGAGCTAGAGAAGGGGATAAGGGCACCTCGAGGGGTTTGGGATCAATCGGAGGAGCTGGAGATGCCGCTGAGGGCATCTCGAGGGGTTTTGAGGGCACCTAGAGGGGTTTAGAACCACCCTAAGGACCTAGAGAAGGGGATAAGGGCACCTCGAGGGGTTTGGGATCAATCTGAGGAGCTGGAGATGCTGCTGAGGGCAACTTGAGGGGTTTTGAGGGCACCTAGAGGGGTTTGGGATCACCGTAAGGAGCTGGAGATGCCGCTGGGGGCACCTCAGGGGGGTCCGAGGGCACCTCGAGGGCTTTGGGATCAATCGGAGGAGCTGGAGATGCCGCTGAGGGCACCTAGAGGGCTTTGGGATCAATCGGAGGAGCTGGAGATGCTCCTGAGGGCATCTCGAGAGCTTTGGGATCACCCTAAGAAGCTGGAGATGCTGCTGAGGGCACCTCGAGGGCTTTGGGATCACCCTAAGGAGCTGGAGATGCTGCTGAGGGCACCTCGAGGGCTTTGGGATCACCCTAAGGAGCTGGAGATGCCGCTGAGGGCACCTCAGGGGGGTCTGAGGACACCTCGAGGGCTTTGGGATCAATCGGAGGAGATGGAGATGCCACTGAGGGCATCTCGAGGGGTTCTGAGGGCACCTAGAGGGGTTTGGGATCAATTAGAGGAGCTGGAGATGCTCCTGAGGGCATCTCGAGAGCTTTGGGATCACCCTAAGGAGCTGGAGATGCTGCTGAGGGCACCTCAGGGGGGTCTGAGGGCACCTCGAGGGCTTTGGGATCAATCGGAGGAGCTAGAGATGCCACTGAGGGCATCTCAAGGGGTTCTGAGGGCACCTCGAGAGCTTTGGGATCAATCAGAGGAGCTGGAGATGCCGCTGAGGGCACCTCGAGGGCTTTGGGATCAATCGGAGGAGCTGGAGATGCCACTGAGGGCACCTCGAGGGCTTTGGGATCAATCAGAGGAGCTGGAGATGCCGCTGGGGGCACCTCAGGGGGGTCCGAGGGCACCTCGAGGGCTTTGGGATCAATCAGAGGAGCTGGAGACGCTGCTGGGGGCACCTCGAGGGGTTTTGAGGGCACCTCGAGGGGTTTGGGATCAATCGGAGGAGCTGGAGACGCTGCTGAGGGCATCTCAGGGGGGTCTTGAGGGCAACTCGAGAGGTTTGGGATCAATCTGAGGAGCTGGAGATGCTGCTGAGGGCACCTCGAGGGGTTTTGAGATCAACCTAAGGAGCTGGAAGACACCTTTGAGGGCACCTCAGGGGGTTCTGAGGGCACCTCGAGGGCTTCGGGATCAATCGGAGGAGCTGGAGATGCCGCTGAGGGCACCTCAGGGGGGTCCGAGGACACCTCGAGGGCTTTGGAATCGCTCTAAGGAGCTGGAGATGCCACTGAGGGCATCTCAAGGGGTTTTGAGGGCACCTAGAGGGGTTTGGAACCACCCTAAGGAGCTAAAGATGGGGAAAAGGGCACCTCGAGGGCTCTGGGATCAATCTGAGGAGCTGGAGACACCTTTGAGGGCATCTCAGGGGGGTCTGAGGGCACCTCGAGGGCTTTGAGATCAATCTGAGGAGCTAGAGATGCCGCTGAGGGCACCTCGAGAGCTTTGGGATCAATCGGAGGAGCTGGAGATGCCGCTGAGGGCATCTCGAGGGCTTTGGGATCAATTGGAGGAACTGGAGATGCCGCTGACGGCATCTCAGGGGGGTCTGAGGGCACCTCGAAGGCTTTGGGATCAATCTGAGGAGCTGGAGATGCTGCTGAGGGCACCTTGAGGGCTTTGGGATAAATCTGAGGAGCTGGAGATGCCACTGAGGGCATCTCGAGGGGTTTTGAGGGCACCTAGAGGGGTTTGGAAGCACCCTAAGGAGCTAGAGATGGGGATAAGGGCACCTTGAGAGCTTTGGGATCAATTGGAGGAGCTGGAGATGCTGCTGAGGGCACCTTAGGGGGATCTGAGGGCACCTCGAGGGCTTTGGGATCAATCTGAGGAGCTGGAGATGCTACTGAGGGCACCTCGAGGGCTTTGGGATCAATCTGAGGAGCTGGAGATGCTCCTGAGGGCACCTCGAGGGCTCTGGGATCAATCGGAGGAGCTGGAGATGCCGCTGAGGGCATCTTAAGGGGTTTTGAGGGCACCTAGTGGGCTTTGGTATCAATCTAAGGAGCTGGAGATGCTGCTGAGGGCATCTCAGGAGGTTCTGAGAGCACCTAGAAGGGGTCTGAGAGCATCTCAGGAGATTGGGGATCCACTCTAAGGACCTAAAGATGCTGGTGAGGGCGTCTCGAGAGCTTCGGGATCCACTCGGAGGGGTTGGAGACACCTTTGAGGGCATCGTAAGGGGTTCTGAGAGTGTCTTGAGGGGATCTGACAGCATCTCAAGAGGTTTGGGACCACCCTAAGGAGCTGGAGATGTGAATAAGGGAACCTCAGGATGTTCTGAGGGCACCTCGAGGGGTTTGGGATCCAGTCTAAGGGGCCGGAGAAACCTTTGAGGGCACCTCGAGGGGTTTGGGCTCCGCTCTAAGGAGCCGGAGAGACCTTTGAGGGCACCTCGAGGAGTTTGGGATCCGCCCTAAGGAGCCGGAGAGACCTTTGAGGGCACCTCGAGGGGTTTGGGCTCCGCTCTAAGGAGCCGGAGAGACCTTTGAGGGCACCTCGAGGGGTTTGGGATCCGCTCTAAGGAGCCGGAGAGACCTTTGAGGGCACCTCGAGGGGTTTGGGATCCGCTCTAAGGAGCCGGAGAGACCTTTGAGGGCACCTCGAGGAGTTTGGGATCCGCTCTAAGGAGCCGGAGAGACCTTTGAGGGCACCTCGAGGGGTTTGGGATCCGCTCTAAGGAGCCGGAGAGACCTTTGAGGGCACCTCGAGGGGTTTGGGATCCACCCTAAGGAGCCGGAGAGACCTTTGAGGGCACCTCGAGGGGTTTGGGATCCGCTCTAAGGAGCCGGAGAGACCTTTGAGGGCACCTCGAGGGGTTTGGGCTCCGCTCTAAGGAGCCGGAGAGACCTTTGAGGGCACCTCGAGGGGTTTGGGATCCGCTCTAAGGAGCCGGAGAGACCTTTGAGGGCACCTCGAGGGGTTTGGGATCCGCTCTAAGGAGCCGGAGAGACCTTTGAGGGCACCTCGAGGGGTTTGGGATCCACCCTAAGGAGCCGGAGAGACCTTTGAGGGCACCTCGAGGGGTTTGGGCTCCGCTCTAAGGAGCCGGAGAGACCTTTGAGGGCACCTCGAGGGGTTTGGGATCCGCTCTAAGGAGCCGGAGAGACCTTTGAGGGCACCTCGAGGGGTTTGGGATCCGCTCTAAGGAGCCGGAGAGACCTTTGAGGGCACCTCGAGGGGTTTGGGATCCGCTCTAAGGAGCCGGAGAGACCTTTGAGGGCACCTCGAGGGGTTTGGGATCCGCTCTAAGGAGCCGGAGAGACCTTTGAGGGCACCTCGAGGGGTTTGGGATCCGCTCTAAGGAGCCGGAGAGACCTTTGAGGGCACCTCGAGGGGTTTGGGATCCGCTCTAAGGAGCCGGAGAGACCTTTGAGGGCACCTCGAGGGGTTTGGGCTCCGCTCTAAGGAGCCGGAGAGACCTTTGAGGGCACCTCGAGGGGTTTGGGCTCCGCTCTAAGGAGCCGGAGAGACCTTTGAGGGCACCTCGAGGGGTTTGGGATCCACCCTAAGGAGCCGGAGAGACCTTTGAGGGCACCTCGAGGGGTTTGGGATCCGCTCTAAGGAGCCGGAGAGACCTTTGAGGGCACCTCGAGGGGTTTGGGCTCCGCTCTAAGGAGCCGGAGAGACCTTTGAGGGCACCTCGAGGGGGTTTGGGATCCGCTCTAAGGAGCCGGAGAGACCTTTGAGGGCACCTCGAGGGGTTTGGGATCCGCTCTAAGGAGCCGGAGAGACCTTTGAGGGCACCTCGAGGGGTTTGGGATCCACCCTAAGGAGCCGGAGAGACCTTTGAGGGCACCTCGAGGGGTTTGGGCTCCGCTCTAAGGAGCCGGAGAGACCTTTGAGGGCACCTCGAGGGGTTTGGGATCCGCTCTAAGGAGCCGGAGAGACCTTTGAGGGCACCTCGAGGGGTTTGGGATCCGCTCTAAGGAGCCGGAGAGACCTTTGAGGGCACCTCGAGGGGTTTGGGATCCGCTCTAAGGAGCCGGAGAGACCTTTGAGGGCACCTCGAGGGGTTTGGGATCCGCTCTAAGGAGCCGGAGAGACCTTTGAGGGCACCTCGAGGGGTTTGGGGCTCCGCTCTAAAGAGCCGGAGAGACCTTTGAGGGCACCTCGAGGGGTTTGGGATCCGCTCTAAGGAGCCGGAGAGACCTTTGAGGGCACCTCGAGGGGTTTGGGATCCACCCTAAGGAGCCGGAGAGACCTTTGAGGGCACCTCGAGGGGTTTGGGATCCGCTCTAAGGAGCCGGAGAGACCTTTGAGGGCACCTCGAGGGGTTTGGAACCAGCTTGGGGGGGGGGGGCGACCTCCCACCCCAACCAGTCCCTATGGGAGAGAAAGGGGGAACTTAAGTTTGGGGGAAGAGGGATGTGAGGGACCCTATATACGGGGACACACACAGGAGAGACCTTAAATGTGGGGGACACACACAACACGGGGGGCCCTAAATGGGGGGGGGGGGGAACCTGCACAAGGGAGGAGGGACCTTATATGGGGGGGGGGGCACGGGCGAGGCGGGGAAACCTATGTGGGTGGGGACACCGTGTGAAGTGGGAGGGACCCTATATGGGTGGGGGACACGCGGCGGGGGGGGGAACCTATATGGGGGGGGACACGCGGCGGGGGGGGAACCTATATGGGGGGGGACACGCGGCGGGGGGGAACCTATATGGGGGGGGACACGCGCGAGGAGGGGGGAACCCTATACGGAGGAGGACACGCGTGAGAGGGGAACCCTATATGAGGGGGACCCTATATGGCAGGGAACACGCGCCGGGGGGGACCCTAAATAGGGAGGACACGCGCCGGGGTGGGGGATGGCGGGGGACACTCGCCGAGGTTGGGGGACCCTATATGGGGGGGGGGGGAGGGGGACACGCGGGGGAGGAACCTATTTGGGGGGGGACACGCGCGAGGAGGGGGAACCCTATACGGGGGGACACGCGCGAGGAGGGGGAACCTATATGGGGGGGAAACCTATATGGGGGGGGACACGCGCGAGGAGGGGGGAACCCTATACGGGGGGACACGCGGGGGGGGGGGGGGGAACCTATATGAGGGGGACCCTATATGGCGGGAACACGCGCCGGGGGGGGGGGGGGACCCTAAATGGCAGGGGAATCCTATACGGGGAGGACACGCGCGAAAAGGGGGACCCTACATGGGGGGACACGCGCCAGGGGGGGACCCTATATAGCGGGGGACACGCGCGAGGAGAAGGGACCGTATTTTGGGGGGGACGCGTGGGAGGAGGGGGAACCCTATAGAGCACGTGGAGGGGGGGGTAGCACGAGGGACCCCAAATTGGGGGAGAACAGTTTGGGGGGGGGGGGTAGGGAGAAGCAACCACGTGGAGGACCCCCTGGTGCCCTCCAACCCCCTGTACATGGGGGTCCCCTCAACCCTCCTCCGTCCCCCCGCTCC